>APFE030189162.1:95278-140802 GCA_000404065.3 Pinus taeda
TTCTTTATTATCAAACCCTTAAGGTAGGGCAACACCATACATTCACTCCTTAAGGAAGGAGAACACTCCAGAAGCCATATGCCTGTTCATACAAGAATACTTCTCTTCATATCTCTCCATGTGGAGTCTCTAGCCTCTATATAGGCCTCATACATACAATACCATGCATCATTACCATGGTTTCATCATACCATCAACTAATACCATGGGCCCCTTACATTATTATTAACTACTTGTGGTCCCTTACATGACATGGGTTAACCACCTTATTTATTACTATGGCCCATCCCATTATTACATTATTACCTTGGGTACCTCCCTCGGTACCCCATATTACCCCCCTAGGTACATAACATGTCGAATCTGGCTGATTAACGGTCCAGATCCGCTCGGCATATCGCAATCGGCGAAGGCAGGCAGAAGCTATTCGAGGCTACCATATAAAAGTTGTGATAGCGATTAGCGCGGGTCAACGAGGACCGTTGTTCAAGCACACAGATCGATGGCCCAAGTTAACTCGCGATATCACATCGACAACATATAAAGGAGCACTTACAATGGCCTAGGGGAAAATACCATATGCGATTGCGATAAATCACATCACAATATCATGTCGGAGTAATACAACGGAGCAGGGCGATATAAATATGACTTGCGATAACCAGAACTAATGGGGTTATAGATGATTTTTAACATATTTTTAGATCTAGAAAATGACATTTTTCTGTGTATTTTGCATTTTAACCAAATAAATGAAATACAAAGGAAATTTTCCTGATGTGATAAAACCGGACCCGATGGAACTTATAGATGCAAATATATAATATTTCAAGTTTGCCATAAAGCTGTTTTGTGGGATTTTTAGTGTTTTAATTAATTTTTAAAAATACAAAGGAAACCACGTCACATGGGGCACTTGCGACTTGTGATAGTGATTAAAGGTGGAACCGATAAGAGTATAGGGCTTATTTAAGGATATTTGAAGTCTGAGAAATGACAGCTTGGTGAATTTTCCTGTTATTTTAGTGTATTGCTCTGTGTAAATAGAGAATGCTATTTTTGGGGATTTCAAAGGCCCGATGGTCCCTTCCATTGCAGAACAGGTGGCCACCTTCCCTGAAGACGTTATGCCATGATTAGCTAATGCTCAGAGGGGATTTGAGTGGACAGATATTGGGAGCCAGAGAGTCTGAGAAGGGGAATCAAACAAACAGTGTCGATTGGCTTAAAAGCCACAAAAGATAGAAGATGGAGGCAAGCAGTAATGTGACAGAGAGAAAACAAAGATAGAGAGTGGAAGAAAGAGTTTGTGTACACAGAGAGGCTTGAGGGATTCAAGAAAACTCTTATTTTGTATCTGTGTGTTGAAGCTCAGTTTGAGCTCACATTTTGTAAAAGTCTGTTCTTGAAAGACATAATAGAGAGGTCACCACTAAAGGCTGGACCAGGAGACGTAGCCCAGGAGTTTTGGGTGAACTCCATATTAAACATGTTGTGTTATGTGTGTTTGTCTATTATGTTTCTCTAACTGCTCATTACTTGTATTATTCACAATCTTCTCGATCCGTTGCACTAAGTAATATAGGCAAATCCATGCACATGAGTCTGTAATGCCTTAAAAGTAATATAAGATCTTCATTTTCAGATCACAACTTATGTGAAAATGAGGCTGAAACACAGATACAAAGGTTTAAGGTATACAAAGAACAATACATATGGGGCAGTTATCTTGTAGGCGTTTTTGACGGTGCATGTAAAGAGAGACTTTGTGGTTGTGGGGTGGTCATTGCCATTAATCCTAATCATTTTTGCTGGGAAAGTGGTAAGTGATCAAATAGCAGGGTGAAACTTTTAGCACTTTGGAGAGTTCTAATTGTAGCGAAATGGCTCAGGATAGACAATATCCAGATCTTCGGGGATGCAAAGAGAATTATAGAATGAGCGATGCACAATACAAATTTCAATCCACTCATTCTAAAAAATTGGATGAATAGGATTCAAATGATGACAATAATGTTTTGAGAAATACATTTTGAACACATATATAGTGAACAAAATTGGATAGCAGACATGCTATCGAAGAGAGGGATGAAGAAGCCAATACAGAGATTGTTTTCTCAACATTTGAATAGGAATAGATGATCAACTTAGAAAGCATCAATTATGCATAATGTTAAAGGGAGGATGTGACTTCTGCCCAAGAAGGACAAGCATAAAGAGAAAAATTGAACTTTTTGTTTTTTTTAAGTGATGATGGTAATATAGTTTGTTTAGAGTTAATACTAGTATGTAGGATATGTAATTTTAAATTTACAAGTAACATAGATGATTAAAGATCAAAAAGTGACTTAATGGTCATTTACTGAATAGTTAATAACTTAGACAAATCAATTCAGTTTTTTTTATAAGTAAATGAAAAAGAAAAAACCTAGACAATGTACTACTCTTTTCTTAATACAAAAAGGTAGTGTGTTGGTTTTCTTTTTCTTTTTTTTCTTCTACTAAAAAGAATATGATTACAATATTGTCAATCCTATTGAAATAAAATCAGCATAGAGTAAAACATCTACATTAACAGTTGTGAGAGTAATGATTGTATTGAAATCTCTCTAAGTTCAAACAACTCTTGCAGTACTAATGTGAGTTTGGTTATCAGGGAAAATCCTGGCTAAACCGGAATCTGCTATCTTAGGGTTTAGTTCCTTGTCCAACAACACATTTCTTGCTTTAATATCTCGATGAATAATGCGTGGTCTTGAGTCTTGATGAAGATAGAGAAGCCCACAAGCTACTCCCACTATTATATTGTAACGCTTCCCCCAATCAAGCTGGCTGTGTTTGATTGGGTCTGTATCCATGCATGACATTAATTAATTTGGCATAATCTCGAAATACTTGTTCAAACAGTAATAATTTTAATTTTCCATCTACTTTCATAATAACATGTAAGCCACTCACAAAATAAAATTTGATCAAGGCTCTTATTGGGTAAGTATTCAAAGACCAACAGTCTTTTTGATCTCTCTACACAACAGCCCAGTAGGCATACACGATTTCTATGTTGAATTTCGGCCACAAGTTTAACTTCATTTAAAAACTCTTTCTTTCCTTTTTGCTAAGTTCCATTCTAAATATGATGAATAATAATAAGTGAGTCCCCACAGATAATAATCTTTGTGACTTGAACAACTTTTGCTATAAGAAGAACTTGCAGAAGGCCATGCATTTCAACCTGGTCATTGGTCATATTTCCCAATTTGCATGCATGACTTGTAACCAATTTTATTTTTAGGCTATACAAAAAAATCCCATGAGGTGTAGCTCAATTGGCGATCACCTTGTTATGAATTAATACATAAAAGCATGAGATTCAAAGTTCAAATCCCCGTGGGTTTGACCGACAAAAATATAAATATGAATCCCACAAATGTTATACAACAAACATTAAAAATTTATTTTACATAAATATTAATTATTCTTCCAAGAAAAAATTTTAATTCATGAGTCATTTCCACCTAATGTAATGGTATCCTCAAATGCATGAGCTACCCATCTATAACACATTTATTTATCTTGATCATGCAATTTTCTTTATTTTTTATTTATACCCAAACTATGGCATCAACTACAATATACACAAGTTCTATGTTCTAGGTATTTGGTACCCAATATTGTTTTAATAGTTTTTCGATGTAATTCCATGATCTAGGCTTCACCAGTCAACCTTAACATAAATAATTGACTTATGTATACTACCAAAGAAGGTATCTGAGGTGGTCATTTCCATCCAAATAACCTCCCATCTATCATCATTTCATGATTTAATGGGAATTGTATATGCATTTCCTCAACATATCCAATAAGATTTCCATGTTGCACTTGGGTCTATCATATATTGGTTTGCCTATTACATTTAAAAATCGTTCATAATACTTGAGATACATGACTTTTTTTCTGCTAAGAATAGGGGTTATTTCCTTGTCTTAAGTCAATATTCATTGGAAGATGAATGAATTATGTCCACTATCATATGATCATTGCAAATTTTATTCAAAACTATTAAGTGTCAAAATTTCTGAATCTAACACATCAAAAACGCCTACTGCAATTTCTGGTTTACTATCTCCTACCTATTCTTTACATTAACAAGCTATTTAATTGAGTAAATATAGAAGTAAACACAAATGCAACCTTCACAGATACAAAGTTCATGCATTGAAGTAAATAGAAACAATAACACAAGGGACACCATTATTTTTGGACAATCATCCCTGGAAAAACCCAATGAGGGAAAATTGATGTAGTATATATGAGGGTTTTATTATTAAGCATATTTCATGAATACAACTAGGGTGCCAAAAATGGCTCACCCAATAGAGAATGTACTCGGCAGTAGTACCTCTATCCAGAGATAGATATTCTGGAAAATTAGCAACTGAATGATCAACCCCGTAGTGACTCTGACTATGCCTTGTGTTGGATAGCGAAAGTTGCTCCAAGCATTGCTCTAGAATTGCATCATCCTCTCTAGAACTACGTCACCCTCTCTCGGCTCAGGATCTGTTGATAAGCTCCCAATATGCCCAGCATAATCTCCCAATGCTGCCTCTGAAGCCCTCTACGTCCTCTGCATCAGTCTCTACGGATTCTACGTCAGCCCCTATGACCCTTTGTGTCCTCTGAACTGGACCCTACGGCCTCTGCATTAGCCTTCCTTGGCCTACGTTGTCTCTCTTGACACTTTGTTGCCTCTCTTCTATGTATTTTTCAACCTCGGATCGAAATCCCTTACTTAACTACCCCCTACTGCAACTGATCTCTAACTCAGTTTCCTCAACAAACCCAACCCCATAAAACCGAATTCTTGATTTCTCTTGGTGTATCTCCAATGGACCCTCAAGTCTCCTCTTATACTTTTCCTATTGATGATTCAACGATCGAGAATAAGTCCCTAATCAACGGCTAAGATTAGATCTAGCTTGATCCTCATTACTTAGAACTTTCTCACCCATTTTATATTAATACACATTAATATTTTTATTTTCCTAAGTTTAGACTTAGGAACCCATTAAAAATATTAATTATTTTAATATCTCTTCATCTGGGTGGAATTTGGCCAAACAATTTCTGAGTCTTGGAGATCTCATGTGCCGTAGCCTCTCCACCAAATTTCATGGCTAGAGCACATCCGATGCCACCAAAAATAAACACTCCCTGTTAGTGAGGAATGTGCTCTAGTAATGCTTCACCATAGAAGCATCACACTGATCCTTTACATTGGTCCTCCTATGTTGATGCTTGACCTTCTACCCCACATCCACTGCACTGCTGCTTCCTATACTACTTCCCATGACACTTCCACTTCCACTGCTACATCTATACTACAACTCCTTCTCAACACGTTGCATCATGTTGCCCATAGCACTACCACTACTAACTGTTGCACTGCAACTTACTTACCAAGACGTAAGTAACTGACTTCCCCCAAATATTGACATCCCGGTCAGTATGGAAGCCTTGCGATGTTGAAGCCACCTTTGTTGCTATTCTGTGCTCCCTATGTTGCCACTGTGCTGCTCCAACATCTTCTGCCCCTCTCGCACTACTGCAACCTCCACTGCGCTGCTACAGACTTATGCACTTAAACACTGCAGTGTTGCTCCATCACACCTTGCTCCACCCGACAACTATCATCATGCTATGGTCATTAAGGGCCCCCGTAGCCGGATGTGATCCAAGCGTTTGGGTACCTCAAGGATCCTGCCCCTCTTCTGTATTCCTCTCAACTACAACTCAATGTCTCCCCACCTCTTCCCTAGAGGTGCATGAGCACTCATTGCACAATCATCATAAGTCTTGACATCCTTCTCCACCTTTGCTGGAGCAGCCTTTGGGTCGGAAGCTTCTCTCTTACCTTTCTTCATGAGGCACTAAGATGCATAATATCCTAGCTCCCCACAGTTGAAGAACTTGACCTTGGAGATATCTTTATTCTTTCTCTTTTGAACCCCCTACTATCCCGCAGATCCTAGATTTGCATCCTCCTTCTCCTCTTTCTTGATTCGAACTCCCTTACCGCTACTTCATGGCTTAGTCAACCTCTTGATCTCTTCCTGTCGAAGAGCTGCCCACATCTCCTCCCAATTGGGGAGGGCCGCTATGCCCAAAATACTTTGGACAAACGTCTCCCAATCCTTGGAGACAAAATTCAGAGTAGGTGTGACCATAAGCTCTAGATTTAGTGTAGACCCCACAAAATTAAGTTGTCCACGAATTCCTTGCAACTTGAGAAGGAACAGATCTATCTCTTCTCCTTTCTGCATCTGACATGACCTCAATTGATTTTGTAATAACATCTTCTATTGCACGAAAGAGCCTTGGTATAAGGTGGTCAGTGTCTGCCACATCTCCCTTGTTGTGTTCTTCTCAGCAATATGTAGTATGACATGATCCTTGACCCCGTCTAAAATCATGCATTTTGATTTTTCCTCGGCCTCCTCATACTTCTCATTTTCATTCGAGTCAACTGGGACAATTATGGTTTTCAAGTCATAGTCCTTGATGCGATGTTTATCCAGGATTTATAGGATCCTGGCCTTCCAGATGACAAAATTGGAAGCCCCATCCAATCTGTCTTGATGCCTCAATCTGTTTACTGCCATCTCTACTCCTCTTCTCTAGACTCCCTTTAAGTCTCGACTTCCCTCCTAGAAATCCTCCGGCCAATTGCTGAATCACTCTTCTCCAATCCTCCTTTTCCCCTGCAACTTAGATCTAGATTTCTTGGTTATAAATCTATTGAGGTAGTACTTCCCTCTACCTTCGTTCAGTCCCCTTAGACACTGTTCTGCATAGACAGAAACAACTTCCCACCAGCTCCTCAAATCACAATCTGCACAACTCCCTTAGCCCCCAAAACTAAAGAATTTAAGCCCTTCAAGCTCTGCACAATCATGGCTTGGGCTAAATCTTCTCCTCCCAGCCAACTGTGCCAATCCTTCCTGGATGAGAATGATGAAGTGGCTCTACGTAAGACTGTTTTTCCCCACTATACCTCTGTGATGGCCCCTCTCTGTGAGCCTTAACGTCATCCTCTCAGCACTGCGTCACTCCTCTTACCTCTTCAGCTCTGGAACAATGTTGTCTCTCGGGACAACTGCTTCTTTGCTGCAAATTCTCAGATTTATTTGGTTGGTGTCTTTAGTCCTCCTTGATCTGTAATCCCTCTAATACCATGTGAAAATTTATGAATCTAACACATTAGAAACCCCTACTGCAATTTTTGGTTTACTATCTCCTACTTGTTCTTTACATTAACAAGCTATTTAATTGCATAAATATCGAAGTAAACACAAATGCAGCCTTCACAGATACGCAGATCATGCACTAAATTAAACAGAAACATTAACACAAGGGACACCATTATTTTTGGACAATTGTCCCTGGAAAAACCCAATGCAGGAAAACTGGTGTAGAAAATATAGAGTTTTATTATTAAGCAGATTTCATGAATACAAATAGGGTGCCAGAAATGGCTCACCCAACAGAGAATGTCCTGGGTGGTATTACCTCTATCCAGAGATAGATATTTCAGAAAATCAGCAACCGAATGATCAACCCCACAGTGACTCTAACTGTTCCTTGTGCTCGACAACAAAAGCTACTCCAAGCATTCCTCTGGAACTCGTCACCCTCTCCCGGCTCAAGATTTGCCGATCAACTCAGAGTTCTCCCCATAGAATCTCCTAACGTTGCCTATGAAGCCCTTCGTGTCCTCTTCATTAGCCTCTACGACTTTTGTGTCAACCCCTACGACCCTCTGCATCCTCTTCGCTGTCTCCTACAACCTCTGGATTAGCCCTCCTTGGACTCTGTTGTCTCTCCCTACAGTTTTTTGCCTCTCTTCAATGTATTCTTCAGCCTTGGATCAAAATCCCTTACTGAAATGCCCCTCACTACAAGTGATCTCTAACTCAATTTCCTCAGCAAACCCAACCTGAGAAAATCGAATTCTTGATCTATCTTGGTGTATCTCCAACTGATCCTCGAGCCTCCTCTTATGCTTTTCTTGTTGACGATTCAACGACCGAGATTATGTCCCTAATCAAGGGATAATATAAGATCTGGTTTGATCCTCATCACTTAGAACTTTCTTACCCTTTTTATATTAATACACATTAATATTTTTATTTTCCTAAGTTTAGACTTAGGAACCCATTAAAAATATTAATTATTTTAATATCTCTTCATTCGGGTGGAATTTGTCCAAACGATTTCTGAGTCTTGGAGATCTCATGTGCCTTAGACTATCCACCTAATTTCATGGCTAGAGCACATTTGATGCTACCAAAAAGCAACATTAAAAACACTTTTTTAATACTCTACCTTATTATTCCATTGCTCTATGACAATTAGGTAAGCCTCATTATTGATGGTGTCTTCCACATTCTTATACATGATCCAATTCTTTCATTTATTTCTTTTATAATGTCCTCATTCTCTTTTCGATGTAATAAATATAGTTTACTAGTGGGAAAATCAGTTTGACCTTCATTATCTATATACCACAAGTCAGTTGGCTCTAACCACTCAATATATCTAATGGATTCCTCGTACCCTAATACTAAAACATCATTGATTATTATAATTAGATGTATTGGATAGTAATGAGATGTCCAACCAATGCATTTTTTTACTTATTTCATGTATATCTTAAATAAGATGTTCAATTCAAACACCTTGCCACCTAGAATAACCATTTTTTTCAATTTTGTAGTATGTATCCATCATTCTGCTCAAGGAAATTTATGATCAGTTATTGACCCCTTTAAGACATGGATACAGTGTTAGTGGACTAGCAATATAGAGCCACAACCTCCAGGCAACAAACACATTGAAATCTATGAGATTCACACTTGCCATCAAACCTCTAGGATCTTGGCTCTCAATCATCATTTAAGTCACTTCCCCCCCCCCCCCAACACCAAGGTGCACTGCCACTCAAGTTTGGCTTTTAATTCAATACCCTTGCAATTCATTCTAGGATTGGATTCTTTTCATGCTATCTCTAATCTCTCCAATATGGAATTTTGGTTCTCGCTTCTCTGTTCCCTTATTTGGTTGAATTTTTCTAGCAAGATTCCTCACTTCATCCTCCTTGTAATTCTAATTCTCTCCCCCTCCTATTAGCCTAATTAGCTTAATCCCCTGCGAATCCCCCCTGGTATTACTATATCAGCTCTATGTTCTTCCCTTCTGCACAGATGACCATTTTTTTCAGTGGGACCTAGTTTGGTGAATTCTGGTGTAGAAACCTTGTAGAAGCATTTTGATGGGGCCAATAAAACTTTACTACTTTAGCATGGAACCTTACACACATATACCTTTCTAATGAGATAAGAATAATCTCAATTGGAGTCTATATGAAAAAATTATGTCAATTGGAAGATGACCTTCCTATTTTGACCACCATAGTTTGAGGGGATGACATTTCATCCACTATTATTCATGGAAAAGGGGCTAACCACCTCATCATGATGAATAATACTTTAGAAGACTCCATATTGTAACTCTAGTTAAGAGTTGAAGGATTGAAACATAACCACTAGTAGGCTATCAAGTTGTGTTATAATCGAGCCACTAGGAGGAAAAGGGGTTCCATTTTATGGGAGTGCATTTTTTTCCATAGATGAGTAAAGTAGACGAGAGTGGAGTAGAGAGAGGAGAGAGAAAATAGATATGGTTTCTGCATTGTAGCATTCCATGCACCACAAGTCTCCCTCTTTGTACTTGTGTCTATTTTCCATGTAGAGAAAAAGAGCAAAGAAACCTCACCTTCCAGCTGAGTTTCCTCCTAAAAGGGTTTTTGAGGTTATATCTTTTGTTAATTTGTGGTTCATGAGTTTTATTTCATTGTTCTCTATTTACTGCATAATTATCATTTACATACATACGCAAAAAACAATAATTAACATATCCAAGAATCTAAGCATAAATAAATCCTCATAGTTTAGTTTTTGATTTTTCTAATATATTTTAGAAGATTTATTGTGATGAATTGTCCAATGAGATATCCATGACAATTTATAGATCAATGATGAAAATATAAAATATTGAAAATAAATTAAATATAAATATAAAAGTATATTGAATTGTTAAACTTGGCCACTGAACCTCAAGAGACCCAATATGTGATTCAACTAATAAACTTGGCAATTGAACCTCAATTAACTCAAATCTACAATCAAAAGGATACATGTGGGTCACTTCATTTGAAAATGACATCCCATTATGTCTAAACACTTCACTTTAATGGAGATTAAAGGACGTTGTAAACTTTGATATTAGGCTTTACATGAATATCACAAACCTTAGCATCACATTATCAAATCTTATGCTCATTTGGTTCATGTTATTGTCATACCACGTCTCTTTTAGGTGGTTGATCTCATGTAATGCGTTGATTTGGTCCTTGATAAGGAGGTTTTTGATATAATTTAATATTTTATTTTATTTAATACTTGTGTATTAAATGGTTGCTAAATGTATTAATCCATAATAAATATCGGAATATTTATTTTATTATTATTTTAAATTATTAAAATTAAATAAATATAATTTATTTATTATTATTATTAATGATAAAAAAATTAATATAGATTAAATATATATACAACATGCAACAAAATTTTCTAACTATGGAGATTCACCCCATTTTATTATGGAGATTTTTAATCTTCATATAAGCTTTCTTACAATATTATGGGCCAATACCTTGGCTTATCAACATCAGATGTCCAAAAACCCATAACTGATTTTATATGACAATTTTTTAACTAATGAACTTAATAGACACCCCGAACTACCATAGGTGATAACAAATGTGAACAAACCCCATCATCATAAAACACATGGTCCTTCTCATGGAGCTAACATGAATTTGCTAACATAGGAATTTTTCCTTCAAAGCAAATGAGATCTACCAACCAAATCCATTTATTATAGCATTCACGTGTGCTAATATTACAACCCGTGGAAACCATTTAAGTAGGTATGCTAATTCTCCACTTGTTTCATCCATCATATGATATCTCATGAGATTAACTTTATCATGGGATGGGATGCGTGTATATGTGAGAGTTAATATGTCTGGAACCCTATGAACATGAGACTGCTATATTGGCCAGAGAATTATTGTTAGACTTGAGGTACATGTGCACATGAAGGAAGTACACAACCAAGAGGAGGAAATCCCAAATAAAAAATTTCTAATGATTAAGATTAGCTTGGGATCTAGAGGGGTATAGCATGTTATTAAGTGTCGAATTAGGTTATTTTAATCATCAATCACTCGTAGAATGTCATGTTTTATGGTGGTTTTTGGGTTCAATCCTTGAACCAGTGAATACGATTTCACTTGGTTTCTAGTGACTAGACCCAAAATCCGAGGAAAATAAAGTATGCGTGTTCCTCTAAGGCATAGAACTACCCATGCCCTAACCCTCATCGCTAACATTTTCAACAACATGGTTCCACTTAGAGGCTCCATTATAATGGAGGACAAAATCTTCTTTCTTCTTTAACCATATTTGAGAGTATTTATCAAAAATTGTGAACTCCAAGGAGGATTATGACCAGAGGAAAAGGGTTAAGAAATCATTGAATCAAGTTTTTTTTGGAAGATCTAACAATTGCTTGTTAGAAAGTAAAAGTTGTGATGTTGTAAGATGCTTTTCTAATAATTATCTCACTCTGAATGCTACTTCTATTAAATGACTTCAAAGATCCTAAAAATAACTTTATTTCATTCCAACTAGACTTTCTAGTGAACGTATTTTTGAAGGGTAACCCATACCCACTTGAAAATCGACTTTTAAAAGAAAGAACTCAGGTAGATCTTTGGCCAAGAATCAAAGAATTGGTTCACAAAGCTAGGTCATTGAACTTGATAAGAAATACCATGGATGGAATTTTTGCATACAAATTTTGAAAAATCACATTTGAAAAAAAGGTATGTTGATGTTTCAGAGTAGAGGCGACACAATGCAGAAACTGAAGGCCCTTGGAAGCTCCTTTTGCTCATATTTTCTATGGTAAGAATACTTTTCTAGGCTAAGGTCTAGTAAAAAGTGTTGACCTTTATAAAAACATCCAATTTTTGTTTATTTGAAAATATGATTAACTATGGAGAGATTCTATTGGGATAGCATTGGATTTTCTATTCTTGGTTAACTCAATAAACAATATTCCCCCACCTTGTGTAGTGTTGACTTAAAATGTCGTTAGGATCAAATTATTTCAAAATTCAATGGAGAATTACAATATTGGGTTTGACATGGTTATGTGTCTTTCCTAGGTTCCAATGGAGCCATTCTCTAATTCTTGACCAATTTGAAATGTCAAAGAGAGTATTTCTACCATCATATGATAGTCATTGTCTTAGTGGAAGGAAGATTGGGCCGTTGGTTTAGGGTGAAAGGGGGAAAGGGTTTTGATTATACTATCATCTCAAAGGTTGATTTTATTACCACATTTAGCAGTCCAAGTGATGCCAAGAACATATTAGGAGAAGTATTACCTACAAGAGTTTATAGATTTGAATGTCTCCCTTCACTAATGGGACTAGATCCAAGCAGCGAAGGCAGTCTTCTTCAAAATAGTTTTTTGTGAATGAACTTTTCAACTCATCATAATTTTTTGAAAGAAGCCTTCAAAGTAACTTAGCACCAAAGGCCATATTCATGATGAAAGGATATTTGACACAATAGTCCTCCATGGCTTTTTGGGAAATGAAATACAACCCAATTTACAAGATGATACCACTAGGTGTTAGATTTTCCTCCTTGTCACAAGAGCATGTATATCTCTTGTGTTGTTACTTTTTGAAAGAAAATATGAGCTAATAAGTCTGAGAATTGATAAAGGAGGAGAGTTGAGAGAACACATTGAATAAATACTAGGTGACCAGTGAGATTTAGCCACTAAGCGCCCAAATAACTAGATTTGGGTTTCACCTTCTATAAGACATTAAGCATGATGGGATGGAGGGAAGCTATAATAGAATAGGCCCACCCAATAAAATCATGTCATCGGTACAATGAGAGTGTAACATACCTATCTATACACACCCAACCCACCTTAAAAAAATATAATTTATTTACATATTGTACTCACACAATATCCCCCTTGCTTATATTTTAATATTTTGACACAGCCTTGATCTCTATCCAATATTATTTTACAATACTTGGCTACAAGTTTAAACCTTAAGTTTTAAAAAAGTATTTTCCTTACGCTATTTCACATTTATAATTTCCCATATAATTTCTAATTATGTTTTTCATTCAATGATTTTAGTGTTGATATGCTAAACGATTGTTGCCCTTAGAGTCACTATAAAGCCTTCTAATCCACCCCGATTCATAATTTCATTATAATTATAAGTATATGTAATTAGGCTTATATAGTCCTTACATTCCTCATTAGAATTAATAAGAAGACTCGTTCCAAGATATATTCATTTTCAAAATTCTTCGCACATAGACACATATATACACATATAAACATATACATATACATATACATATAAATATGCATATACATATACATACACACACGCGCGCACACACACACACACACACACACACATATTATTGATTTGTGTTTTAAGGTTGTTTATATAATAAGCCTTACACCATGTTTGAGGGGGCAATAAAGAGACTTATTATGTGGTTTTCCTTGTAAACATGGAATAATTTCGTTAAGCCATGAGGATGACTCCACCTATCTTCACAAGACCCAACATTGAAATATGTGACACTTCAATCAATGACTAAGATCGTTTTTGGGTTTAATCCAAGGTATTCAATATTTAAGGTTTTTTTTGTCATAATGAGCTTCTCATTCATCAAATTGTTTGGTCATTTGTTTTTCATTTAATTTTAGACAAAGCCTTCTAAGCTCCATGACTAGAATCCAATATTTCACCATTAGTGTTTATAGATGGTTGATATTATTTGCTTTTTCCAGTCTATATTCATTTCACTATGGCGAAAAAAAATCGACTTTGTTTGTTCAAATTGATGAGAGATAGAGTCATTTGAGGGTTTGTAATTATATTTTTTTATATATTTATTCTTCTTTACTCATATATTTCCCAAAATGTTAACCTAACTGCTCATTTATCCTTCTTGGGTTTTCAGGTTAAATATTTCTCCATTTTGATACTAAAACTCTTATGGGTCTCAGTATTTGGCAAAATTACTTTGATGGCTAGCATAATGCATTTGTGATTGCTCCATGTTTCCAGTTAATTTTCACCCTTCACTTTTCTCATTATTATACCTTTTAATTTGTTAATATTCAACAATTTTAACCCTCTTTTCCCTTATACGCAAATTTGATACAAAGCTACAAAACAATTATGGCCTTCTTTTGATAAGTTTTTGTTCCTCAGGAATGGTTTTTGTTGTCAGCAGGGTGCCATGTCTCAAGAATGTTTTTGCTTTTGGAAAGTAATTTTTATTAATTACTTTTAGGGAAAATCGTTCAACATTTTCTTGTAGTTTTTTTCTTATACTTTAGTTGATTTTCTTTTAATTTGGGATTCTAAGGTTTAAACCCTAACGTTCCTGGGTTTTATATAATCGTTGGTCAATCTTGGAATTATTCATTTTCCACACCTATGTTTATAAATACTCTATAAAATCCACTTTCCCTTATGTGGGAATTTTCTTAGCGTATACTTCAGAGTTTTCATCCTATTCAAGTTTGTTATTTGGGTAACCCATTACCATATTTTTAATGGGTTTAACATTTGTTACAAGTATAAATTACAGGTTTCTAGAATGAGGTTTTTTCTTAGGTATAACCCCTTTTATATTAAAAGAAAAGGAAATTCCATTTAAGAATAATTTCATTGGGAAAACCTTTGGCTTAGATCTAATTTGTTTGATAATTCAAATGTATACTAAACCTAGTCAAAGCATTTACAATTTTTTTTGTTTACTCTTGAGATTGTTCAATTTAATTAATGCATTTGGCATCCTCCCTACAGGTCAGATGCTCTTTGAACCACTTGTTCATTCTTATGCATGTTGTTGACTCTCCCTTGTTGAATATAGACACCCCAGATCTATGCTTTAGCTTCCACTATGGAAAATTGTTCATATTATTTTTTTTTCCCTTGGAAAAGAACGTAATTTCCATTAAGTGATAAAATTACATGTTGTATATGCATGATGCATATGCGGTAAGAGGGGCATTGCTTGTAAAAGAAATAAGTTCTCCAATACAGATCTAAAATTGATGACTTATGTCCATGTAGGGACGCACCATTCTTAGCTGTATTCAGCATAAAATTTTATCAAAAAAACTCTAGTTATGTAGAGTGTCCACATTGTTCTTGATTGGAGAAAAACACATGCATATTTACAGATGAAAGCTAATAAGAAAAATAGAAAATGTAGCCAGGCTCCCTGTGAACCTGCTACACAACCATTTCCATAAATGGCCGATAGTATTATTGATAGTGGGCTCCTTCCCTTTGTTCTCGAATCATCGAAGTGCTGAGAACCCTGTCTGCAAATTCTTTGGATAATCGGTCGGCAGCTACATTCCATTCCCCAAAGATAATGTAGCCTCTCGACACTATTCATATTATTACCCTAAGGGGCATTTATTGTTTGTTTAAGGATATAGTGTCCTAAGTGTATTATTAAAGAGGATTAAGTTTGAAATCCTTTAGTCCAAAATTTTTGTTCTATGTAATTTATGATATGGTTCTTTTCGGTCTTACTTATAAACTACAATTTGTAAACTCATAATTTTTTGTTTAGATAATTCAAAAGAAATTGTTATATAACTCGAGCTTTAGGTTCTTCTTGGTTATTTTGTATGTTACGAGCATTTATTATAGTAATATTTCCATATTTGTATTCTAAATCATTGTTGGGTTTTTCTTCCATTTTTATTCCAAATTAAGTAGTGGACTACTACTAATCCACTTTTGTTCATTTACATTCATGTAACAATTTTTATTTGAGGTTCCTTATAGAGAATTATGTCATTCTCTCAAGCATTATTTAAATAAAATATTTTTTGTCCATTTGTCTTATAACTAAAAATAGGTTTAACTTAGAACTATGGCTCAAATTCTATTCCTTTTTTTATTTATTGGTCATGTCAATTATAACCTTACCATTCAGTTCCATTGATTCAAAGTTTGTAGCACTTACTTTTACTATATTTATACACAAGAACAAAACACTTCCATTATACGCCATATGTTTTTTTAAATTGTCACTAAAAATATACCATTCACCATTTACTCAAATACTATATTCTTGTATATTTAAAGTATCTACTTAATACAGAGCTTTCCAGAGGTGTTACATAGTCAACCATTTACCTATTTTACTTCATATGTTTGCACTGTCATGTTTACCATTCTATACATGTATACACAAAAAATACTTATATCATTTTGAATGCTAGCTTAATATAATTTCTATTCTAGTTTTCTTTCTCCTTCATTCTCATGCACATTTCAAAGAACTTTGTAAAAATGTATGACTATAGTGCTACATAGAATTTCAACCATAGAAATCATAGTATGTAACAACTATTCTAAGAATATGAGTTAATGTATTGACTTGTAAATATTTTCTGGAAATTAATGTTGGAGTTGTATTGCTCCACCCAAACATGGCTCTTTCTCCTGAAAGGGTCCCTTGAAGCTCCAGTGGATTGCAAGCCAACTTATCCTTATGTTCTTTCTTTCTATCACTATACCTCTTACCTAATTTCGAAAATTCTTGAGTCTCATTGTAGTATAAAACAAGAAAATACCATTTTCCAATATTATGTTGGTAGTTTCTAATTACCTCCTCCTTATCCACTAGGTGGTAGGTAGTTACTCGGCTCATTAACGAGCTCCACTCTCCCAAACCTTCTATTGTCATTGCTACAAGACCCTCCAAAATTTTTCCTACATTCAAATGAGGCTCCCATCGATCGTGTGAACTGTCTTTTTTGAGTCATTAAATTTGTTTCATGGTTGTTCTCTAAGTTTCTCTAAGTTTTCAAGTTCCTTTCTAAACAAATCCAAAGTGTCATATTTTGTTAGGGGAAGTGTCGTCCTTTGTGAAAGATATTTTTGGCACACCTTTAAGAGGTAGATCCAACACATTCTCTTACATTAATGCATTCTATCTATCATAGGGTCACGCGTTGGACACATTCCTAGGGGATTGCACACTTTCTCTTTGCAGTCAACACAATCGTAATGTGTTGTATCTTAAGTGTCACACTTGGAGCTAAGCGTTACTTTCTTGTCGTTTCAATGAATACGTATTGATTTTGGGTACTCTGTATCTTCTCATCGTGTGGTTTGTCATATATGTTTGTGTGATCATGTTAAAGACATTTTATATGCTTTTACTCTTACCCTTTTGTTTCATTGATCTGACACTTAGTCAATTTTGGAGTTTTCTTTGTCCTCGTAACCTACACAATCAATGATCAACTTGTATCCTCCATCAATTGTGTAATGTGAATTCCTAAGCCATAGTGATGAAGTTCTTATCTCCTGGAACTACGGACTGCACAATTCCGAACGACAACCTCCTTCAACTTTTCATTAAGCAGCTTCATAGCTCAATCACTTAGCCTTGTTTATTACACTTGCCCAATGTGAAATTCTAATTGGCCCTTCCTTAACTTATGAAATTCACACTTCTAATGAAAATTGGGTCATTTATGGACCCTTGTAGAATCCACTATGTGATGCCCATAGCCTCCTCTTCAGTTGTTGCGTACTATGCAATCATAGTGCCCAACATGCCTCCTTGCCTCCTAAACTTTCCCAATGTGCAATCCTTGACTTACTTCTACCTTGGCATTGCTCGCTATGTATTCATAGTGCCTAGTACCTCACTCATTTCCTCCTGATCCTTCACACTACAACCAAGAAGGCCTCTTTCCTCAACCCTTGTACAATATCCCATCACAGTTAACATGTTGCATGATAAACAAGGTAGACTAGGTGATTTCAGGACTGATATTGCCTTGTCATGAATGAGCTTCATTACAAGTACTATCAACCTAAAATTATAGTTAAAATTTGAAGGGATCATCGAGGATAGGTTGCAGGAAAATACATGGAGACAAAGCACAAAGATATCATCATACAAATAGATAGAGGAACTTTGAACTACAAAAGATAGATCACAACTCAAGAAGACTTGCAATACTTTGATATTATAACCTAACTCTTTGAAGGGTAAGATGAATTACAAGAAAGACCTATCATGAAGATTTGAAGACATAGTAGCAACGAGAAGAACTTGGCATTGATACACTACAATGAAGTCCTATGTCACACTCAACAAATTATGGCTTCTCAAAGTGTCACCACAAAAGTCCTATGTTGTCCATGTATTTTGCTACAATTGTGGAATGCAAGTTTGTATTTCCAAAAAGGAGAAAATGTGAAATGTGTGGAAGCCCAAGGGTCACACATTGAATGTGGAAAGTCACTAGAAAGTCCTAAAGTCTTATAGAAGCTCAAAATTCACATGGCATCTCAAGATCCATGAGGAAGGTCAAGAGTCATATGGGAGGTGAAAGGTCACCTCATTTGTTATAAATATACCTTCATAGCTCAAGCAAAGGACTTTTCATGTTAGCTTCTCAAGCTAGGAATAGGAGAGATCATTCTTTTGAGGAACAAGTGGTGACTTAACATTCCATTATTGGAGCTACTAATATATCATTATACTGGTGTATCTTGGAAATTTCACTTAATGATTTGAAGCTTTCAGATCCGACCCACTTTCACGTATATATCGTGAATGTTGTAAGGCTATCATTTCATTATTTTCGGTGTATTTTTGTGTTTCTACATACTAATGAAAATGAACTATTTCTTTGGCTTTAGTATGCATATTTCAATTATGCATCTCTTGCTTTCATGATCATTGCTTCTTTGTGAACTATTTCACAAGATAATTAATGATTCTTTTAGATATATGCGTGTGTCTTTATTAGGATAGTACTATTAATTTTCTTCTAATGACTCACTTTTTCTTTCCCTTTCGTGAAAGAACCTTTATACACATTGCATTTGAGTACTTCACAAGGCTAACTTACTTGCACATCTCGAAAGTATATGTGTACCTTCTTATGTTATTTACGACAACCAAGAAAAATCATAAAGAGTATGGTAGTTCGGCCTATTTCCTCCATGAGGATCCTATTCCAAATGGTATGAGGTGTAGTTGAGAGTTCATATCAGGGAGACGCCCTATATGTTGGTAGTTTCTAGCAATGTCAACACCTCCTAAGATAGTGTCCCATCTTACTGGGAGATTTATTGATCAATAAATTTTCATAATCTAATAATCTAGTCATCATATTAGATTCGTAGGTCTTATGTCATCAAGGGTAATTAAATTCAACCATTAACATGCAACCCTTAGTTTCTCTTTAGTCATTTGCAACCTCAAAATTATTTTTCAGATTTTTATTAATAACTTAACAAAACATATTTACATAATGTAACTTTCAATAACACAATACTAATGAAGTAGTCCCAATTATGTCTAAAGTTATACATGTGGGTCACTTCATTTGAAAATGACATCCCACGTGTGCTAATATTACAACCCATCGAAACCATTTAAGTAGTTATTATGCTAATTCTCCACTTGTTTCATCCATCATATGATATCTCATGAAATTAACTTTATCATGGGATGGGATGCGTGTATATGTGAGAGTTAATATGTATGGAGCCCTATAAACATGAGACTGCTATATTTGCTAGAGAATTATTGTTAGACTTGAGGTACATGTGCACATGAAGGAATTCCACAACCAAGAGGAGGAAATCCCCAATCAAAAATTTCTAATGATTAAGATTAGCTTGGGATCTAGAGGGGTATAGCATGTTATTAAGTGTCGAATCAGGTTATTTTAATCATCAATCACTCATAGAATTTCATGTTTTATGGTGGTTTCTAGGTTCAATCCTTGAACCAGTGAATACGATTTCACTTGGTTTCTAGTGACTAGACCCAAAATCCGAGCAAAATAAAGTATGCATTTTCCTCTAAGACATAGAACTACCCACACCCTACCCCCATTGGTGACATTTTCAACAACACGATTCCACTTAGATGCTCCATTATAATGGAGGACAAAATCTTCTTGCTTCTTTAACCATATTTGAGAGTATTTATCAAAAAATGTGAACTCCAAGGAGGACTATGACCAGAGGAAAAGGGTTAAGAAATCATTGAATCAAGTTTTTTTTTGAAGATCTAACAATTGCTTGTTAGAAAGTAAAAGTTGTGATGTTGTAATATGCTTTTCTAATAACTATCTCGCTCTCAATGCTACTTCTATTAAATGACTTCAAAGATCCTAAAAATCACTTTATTTCATTCCAACTAGAATTTCTAGTGAACGTATTTTTGAAGGGTAACCCATACCCACTTGAAAATCGACTTTTAAAAGAAAGAACTCAGGTAGATCTTTGGCCAAGAATCAAAGAATTGGTTCACAAAGTTAGGTCATTGAAGTTAATAAGAAATACCATGGATGGAATTTTTCCATACAAATTTTGAAAAATCACATTCCAAAAAAAGGTATGTTGATGTTTCAAAGCAGAGGCGACACAATGCAGAAACTGAAGGCCCTTGGAAGCTCCTTTTGCTCATATTTTCTATGGTAAGAATACTTTTCTCGGCTAAGGTTTAGTAAAAAAATGTTGACCTTTATAAAACCATCCAATTTTTGTATATTTGAAAATATGATTAATTATGGAGATATTCCATTGGGATAGCATTGGAATTTGTATTCTTGGTTAACTCAATAAACAATATTCCCCCACCTTGTGTAGTGTTGATTTAAAATGTTGTTAGGATCAAATCCTTTCAAAATTGAATGGAGAATTAAAATATTGGGTTTGACATGGTTATGTGTCTTTCCTAGGTTCCAATGGAGCCATTCTCTAATTCTTGACCAATTTGAAATGTCAAGAGAGTATTTCTACCATCGTATGATATTCATTGTCTTAGTGGAAGGAATATTGGATCGTTGGTTTAGGGGGAAAGGGTTGTCATTATACTATCATCCCAAAGGTTGATTTTATTACCACATTTAATAGTCCAAGTGATGCCAAGCACATATTAGGAGGAGTACTACCTACAAGAGTTTATATATTTGAGTATCTCCATTCACTAATGGGACTAGATCCAAGTAGCGAAAGCACTCTTCTTCAAAATAGTTTTTTGTGAATGAACTTTCCACTCATCATAACTTCTTGAAAGAAGCCTTCAAAGTAGCTTAGCACCAAAGGCCATATTCATGATGAAAGGATATTTGACACAGTAGTCCTCCATGTCTTTTTGGGAAATGAAATACAACCCAATTTACAAGATGATACCACTACGTGTTAGATTCTCCTCCTTGCCACAAAAGCATGTATATCTCTTGTGTTGTTACTTTTCTAAAGAAAATATGAGCTAATAAGTTTGAGAATTGATAAAGGAGGAGAGTTGAGAGAAAAAATTGAATAAATACTAGGTGACCAGTGAGATTTAGCCACTAAGCACCCAATTAACTAAATTTGGGTTTCAACTTCTATAAGACATTAAGCATGATGGGATGGAGGGAAGCTATAATAGAATAGGCCCACCCAATAAAATCATGTCATTGATAAAATGAGAGTGTAACATACCTATCTATACACACCAAATCCACCATAAAAAAATATAATTAATTTAGATATTGTACTCACACGATATCCCCCTTATATTGTAATATTTTGACGTAGTCTTCATCTCTATCCAATATTATTTTACAATACTTGGGTACAAGTTTAAAACTTAAGTTTTAAAAAAATATTTTCCTCACTCTATTTCACATTTATAATTTCCCATATAATTTCTAATTATGCTTTTCATTCAATGATTTTAGTGTTGATATGCTAAACGATTGTTACCATTAGAATCATTATAAAGCCTTCTAATCGACCATGATTCATAATTTCATTATAACTATAAGTATATCTAATTAGGCTTATATAGTCCTTACATTCCTCATTAGAATTAATAAGAAGACTCGTTCCAAGATATATTCATTTTCAAAATTCTTCCCACATATATACACATATACACATATACATACACACACACACACACACACACACACACCCACACACACACACACACACATATATTATTGATTTGTGTTTTAAAGTTGTTTATATAATAAGCCTTACACCATGTTTGAGGGGGCAATAAAGAGACTTATTATGTGGTTTTCCTTCTAAACATGGAATAATTTCATTAAGCCACAAGGATGGCTCCCCCTACCTTCACAAGACCCAACATTGAAATATGTGAAACTTCAATCAACGACTAAGATCATTTTTGGGTTTAATCCAAGGTATTCAATATTTAAGGTTTTTTTTGTTGTAATGACCTTCTCATTCTTTCAATTGTTTGGTCATTTGTTTTTCATTTAATTTCAGACAAAGCCTTCTAAGCTCTATGACTAGACTCCAATATTTCACCATTAATGTTTATAGACAGTTGATATTATTTTCTTTTTCTAGTATATATTCATTTCATTATGGGAAAAAAAAATCGACTTTGATTGTTCAAACTGGTGAGAGATAGAGTCATTTGAGGGTTTGTAATTATACCTTTTTTATGTATTTATTCTTATTTGATCATATATTTCCCAAAATGTTAACCTAACTGCTCATTTATCCTTCTTAGGTTTTCAGGGTAAATATTTCTCCATTTTGATTCTAAAAATCTTATGGGTCCGAGTCTTTTGCAAAATTACTTTGATGGCTATCATAATGCGTTTGTGATTGCTCCATGTTTCTAGTTAATTTTCACCCTTCACTTTTCTCAATTACTATACCTTTTCATTTGTTAAAATTCAACATTTTTAACCCTCTTTTCCTTTATACGCAAATTTGATACAAAGCTACAAAATAATTATGACCTTCTTTTGATAAGTTGTTTCTCCTCTAGAATGGTTTTTGTTTTCAGTAGGGTGCCATGTATTAAGAAGGTTTCTGATTTTGGCAAGTAAATTTTATTAGTTTCTTTTAGGAAAAATCCCTCAACATTTTTCTTGCAGTTGATTTTTTATACTTTAGTTGATTTTCTTTGAATTTGGGATTCTAGGGTTTAAACCCTAACGTTCCTGAGTTTTATATAATCGTTGGTCAATCTTGGAATTATTCATTTTCCACACCTATGTTTATAAATACTCTATAAAATCCACTTTTCCTTATGTGGGAATTTTCTTAGTGTATACTTCAGAGTTTTCGTCCTATTCAAGTTTCTTATTTGGTTAACCCATTACCATATTTTTAATGGGTTTAACATTTGTTACAAGTATAAATTATAGGTTTTTAGAATGAGGCTTTTTCTTAGGTATAACCCCTTTTATATTAAAAAAAAAGAAAGTATTCTCTTGATATTCTATTTAACGATAATTTCACTGGACAAACCTTTGGCTTACATCCAATTTGTTTGATAATTCACATGTATACTAAACCTAGTGAAATCATTTACAATTTTTTTCGTTTACTCTAGAGATTGTTCAATTTAATTAATGAGTTTGGCATCCTCCCTAGAGGTAAGATGCTCTTTGAACCTCTTGTTCATTCTTATGCATGTTGTTGACTCTCCCTTGTCGAAGATAGACACCCCAGATCTATGCTTTAACTTCCACTATGGAAAATTGTTCATATTATTTTTTTTCCCTTGGAAAAAACATAATTTCCATTAAGTGAGAAAATTACATGTTGTATATGCATGATGCATATGCTGTAAGAGGGGCATTGCCTGTTAAAAAAAATAATTTCTTAGTTGTATTGCCTGTTAAAATTGATGACTTATGTCCACGTAGGGAGGCACCATTCTCAGTTGTATTCAGTATAAAATTTATAAAAAAACTCTAGTCATGTAGAGTGTCCGCACTATTCTTGATTGGAAAAAACACATGAATATTTACAGATGAAAGATGATAAGAAAAATAAAAATTGTAGCCAGGCTCCTTGTGAACCTACTACACAGCTATGTCCATAAATGGCCGATAGTAGTACTAATAGTGGGCTCCTTCCCTGTGTTATTGAATCATCCAAGTACCGAGAGGCTTGACCACAACTTCTTTGGATAATCTGTCAGCAACTGCATTTCGTTCCTTGAAGATAATGCAGCCTCTCGGCACTATTCATATTATTATCCTAAGGGGCATTTAATTTTTGTTTAAGGATATAGTGTCCTAATTGTATTATTAAAGAGGATTAAGTTTGAAATCCTTCAGTCCAAAATTTTGGTTCTATGTAATTTACGATATGGGTTTTTTCGGCCTTACTTATAAACTACAATTTGTAAACTCATACTTTTTTGTTTAGATAATTCAAAAGAAATTATTATATAACTCGAGCTTTAGGTTCTTCTTGGTTATTTTGTATGTTACGAGCATTTATTATAGTAATATTTCCATGTTTGTATTCTTTAATAGAATTTGTAGAATAATGATTATAAAATTTCTAAAACATTATTGGGTTTTTCTTCCATTTTTATTCCAAATTAAGAAGTGGACTACTAATAATCAACTTTTGTTCATTTATGTTCACTTAACAATTTTTATTTGAGGTTCCTTATAGAGAATTATGTCATTCTCTCAAGAATTATTTAAATAAAACATTTTTTCTCCATTTCTCTTATAACTAAAGATAGGTTTAACTTAGAACTATGGCTCAAATTCTATTCCTTTTTTTTTTTAGTTTGTCATGTCAATTATGTCCTTACCATTCAGTTCCATTGATTCAAAGTTTGTAGTACTTACTTTTACTATATTTATACACAAGAACAAACACTTCCATTATACACCATATGTTTTTTTTTAAATTGTTACTAAAAATATACCATTCACCATTTAGTCAAATACTAGATTCTTGTTTATTTAAAGTATCTACTTAATATAGGGCTTTCCAAAGGCATTACATAGTCAACCATTTACCTATTCTACTTCATATGTTTGCACTGTCATGTTAACCATTCTATTAATGTATACACAGAAAATACTTATATCATTTTGAATGCTAGCTTAGTATAATTTCTCTTCTAGTTTTCTTTCTCTTTCATTCTCATGCACGTTTCAAAGGAATTTGTAAAAATGTATGTGTATAATGCTACATAGAATTTCAACCATAAAAATCATAGTATGTAACAACTATTCTAAGAATATGAGTTAGTGTATTGAGTTGTAAATATTTTCTGGAAATTAATGTTGTAGTTGTATTGCTCCACCCAAACTTGGCTCTTTCTCCTGAAAGGGTCCCCCAAAGCCCTAGTGGATTGCAAGCCAACTTATCCTTATGTTCTTTCTTTCTATCATTATACCTTTTACCTAATTTCGAAAATTATGAGTCTCATTCTATTGTCATTGTTGCAAGACCCTCCAAATTTTTTCCTAAATTCAAATTTTGGAGGCTCCCATCGATCGTGTGAACTGTCTTTTTTGAGTCATTAAATTTGTTTCAAGCTTGTTCTCTAAGTTTCTCTAAGTTTTCAAGTTCCTTTCTAAACAAATCCAAAGTGTCATCTTTTGTTAGGGAAAGTGTCGTCCTTTTTGGAAGGTATTTTTGGCACACCTTTAAGAGGTAGATCCAACACATTCTCTTACATTAGTGCATTCTATCTATCATAGGGTCACTCGTTGGACACATTCCTAGGGGATTGCACACTTTCTCTTTGCAGTCGACACTTGTGTCGTAAAGTGTTGTATCTTAAGTGTCACACTTGGAGGTAAGCATTATTTTCTTGTCGTTTCAATGAAAACGTATTGATTTTGGGTACTCTATAACTTCTCATCATGTGCTTGATCATATATGTTTATGTGATCATATTAAAGACTTTTTATATGTTTTTACTCTTACCCTTTTGTTTCATTGATCTAACACTTAGTAAATTTTGGAGTTTTCTTTGTCCTCGTAACCAGCACAATCAATGATCAACTTGTATCCTTCATCAATTGTGTAATCTGCATTCCTAAGCCACAGTGATGAAGTTCTTATCTCCTGGAACTGTGCACTATACAATTCTGAAGGATAACATGCTTCAACTGTTCATTGAGAAACTTCATAGCTCAATCACTTAGCCTTGTTGATTACACTTGCCGAATGTGAAATTCTAATTAGCCCTTCCTTACCTTGTGAAATTCACACTTCTAGCGAAAAGTGGGTCAATTCTAGACCATTGTAGAATCGAACTATGTGACGCCCATAGCATCCTCCTCAGTTGTTGCATACTATGCAATCACGGTGCCTAACATGCCTCCTTTCTTCCTAAACTTTCCCAATGTGCAATCCTTGACTTACTTCTACCTTGACATTGCCTGTTATGTATTCATAGTTCCCAATACCTTACTCATTTCCTCTTGATCCTTCACACAACACCCAAGAAGGCCTCTTTCCTCAACCCTTCCATAGTATCTCATCACAGTTAACATGTTGCATGATAAACAAGGTATACTAGGTGATTTCGAGACTAATATTGCCTTGTAATGAATGAACTTCATTACAGGTACTATCAACCTAAAATTGCAATTAAAATTTGAAGGGATCATCGAGGATAGGTTGCAAGAAAACATGTGGAGACAAAGCACAAAGATATCATCATACAAAGAGCTAAAGGAACTCTGAACTACGAAATATAGATGACAACACGAGAAGACTTGAAAGACTTTGATTCTATAACCTAACCCTTTGAAGGGTAAGATGAATTACAAGAAAGACCTATCATGAAGATTTGAAGACATAGTAGCAAAGAGAAGAACTTGGCATTGATACACTACAATGAAGTATTATGTCACTGTCAACAAATTATGGCTTCTCAAAGTGTCACCAAAAAAGTCCTATGTTGTCCATGTATTTTTCCACAATTGTGGAATGTAAGTTTGTATTTCCAAATATGAGAAAATGTGAATGTGTGGAAGCCCAAGGGTCACACATTGAATGTGGAAAGTCACCAGAAAGTCCTAAAGTCATATAGAAGCTCAAAATTCACATGGCAGCTCAAAATCCATGAGGGAGGTCAAGAGTCATATGGGAGGTGAAATGTCACCTCATTTGTTGTAAATACACCCTCATAGCTCTAGCAAAGGACTTTTCACATTAGCTTGTCCAGCTAGGAATTGGAGATATCATTCTTTTGAGGAACAAGTGGTGACTTAACATTCCATTATTGGAGCTACTAATATATCATTATATTGGTGTATCTTGGAAATTTCACTTAATGATTTGAAGCTTTCAGATCCGACCCACTTTCATGTATATATAGTGAATGTTGTAAGACTCTTATTTCATTATTTTCGATGTATTTTTGTGTTTCTACATACTAATGAAAATGAACTATTTCTTTGGCTTTAGTATGCATATTTCAATTATGCATCTCTTGCTTTAATGATCGTTGTTTCTTTGTGAACTATTTCACAAGATAATTAATGATTCTTTTAGACATATGCATGTGTCTTTATTATGATAGTACTATTACTTTTCCTCGAATGACTCACCTTTTCTTTCCCTTTCGTGAAAGAACCTTTATACACATTGCATTTGAGTACTTCACAAGTCTAACTTACTTGCTTATCTCGAAAGTATATTTGTACCTTCTTATGTTGTTTATGACAACCAAGAAAAATCATAAAGATTATGGTACTTGGGCCTATTTCCTAGATGGGGATCCAATTCCAAATGGTGTGAGGTGCAGTTGGGACTTCATATTGGGGAGACGTCCTATATATTGGTAATTTCTAGCAATTTCAACACCTCCTAACATAGCATCCCATCTTACTGGGAGATTTATTGATCAATAAATTTTCATAATCTAATAAGCTAGTCCTCATATTAGATTCCTAGGTTTTATATCATCAAGGGTAATTAAATTCAACCATTAACATGCAACCCATAGTTTCTCTTTAGGCATTTGCAACCTCAAAATTATTTTTCAGATTTTTATTAATAACTTAACAAAACATATTTACATAAGGTAACTATCAATAACACAATACTAATGAAGTAGTCCCATTTAAGTCTTAAAGTTAGAACATCTAGCACACTTGACATATACAATATTCACAAATAAATACTAAGTCAGGGGATATCACATAGAGAGGTTGATGTATTTTACTCCCCTTACTATTTGTAGTCTTAGAAGATTGTCTCTTTGTCTTTCATGCTCTAATTTATTTCTAAGGAAGTCTTCCATAAGAATGTTGAGTAAGGGAGATAAAGAGTAGCCTTCATGCAACCATATTGAATCTCTGAAGAACCATGTGGATCTTGTACTAAATTAAGAAGTGATCCAAGGGTTGTTGATATAGGAAGAGACCTAAGTAATGAATTAAACCAAAACCTCTATAGGACCTTAAATAAGAAGTTGTGTCTAACTTGATCAAATGCATTGGCTATCCAACTTGATGATCATGTTTTTCTCTCCTTTGACTACTATAAAATGATGAAATTAATGACTAGGTGATTGAAAAAGATAGTCACTGTAGCTTTTCCAAGTGAAATACTACAAAAAATGAGCAATCTTAAGTGATTAACTAAAATGACTAACATAAACGACTAATTTAGTCTCTAGTTAAAATATATGACTAACTAATAAGTGATTCAGCTAAAAATGACTAACGTGAATGATTAATTTAGTATAGTAACATAAACATGACTACTTAACAAGTAATAAAATAGTACAAATTAGTCGTTTATGTTAGTCATTTTAATCATGTCAATTCAACAATCTAAACTTATAAGTGATAGGGGATTCAAAGGTAGTTATAGATTGTCTGAAAGGTTATACTTCCTTAACACTTCTTTACTGCATCAATGGACTATTAGAGTTATGGAGGTGAACAAAACCTTCAGGGTTATACCCTTTGATCACATTCACGGGGAATTACATTAAAATATTGATAGGTTATCCAAAATGGGAGTGGGCTTATAGTTGGGTCAAATACATTATGAAGAATACATAGAAGGAGTGTTGAGTAATTAGTAGATGACACATTTCCTTTAGTTTAACACTTAACTTTTCATGCATATCTACATTTTTTATTATCAGGGTCATATCCATTGAAATTAGGATACTAGTTTTTAACTTGGATACCATGTTTCTTATCTAGTTTGAACATACATTATGAGCATAGAATTACTAGACTCTTATGAAATTATTTTGAATCCTATGGGGATTTTGATATTGCTTGAACATTATTTGTTGACCATATTAGAATATCATGTCATTCAGGTAAAGCAGATTTAGTATATGTTTGATGATGTAAATTACATCTTTGCATTAATATTAATACAAAAATGATGTCTTTTTACTATTGGAATTTTTTTTTTTATGGAATTTCCCACCACCTAAGTTATTAGACGTAATTTGTGTAGGAATACATGCAACTACAAGAATCTTTGCTTAGTTGCTAAAGATGGTTTAAATTCATAACAATGTTGATCATTATTTGTCTTCTTGGTACCATATGTCAATCTTGGTCTTCCATGATGGCTTTGTGATGGTTGGGATTCCTCATAATAGGCATGTGAACCCCCAGGTGTGCACACAACTTGTTGAATGTGAATATGGGGTTTGAAACTTGGTAGGCACAATGTTGTCTTTATTGTATGAAAGGTTGTTGAGGTTTCACGACACTACCTTGAATCCTACAAGAACATTGTGCCACCCATTAAACCCTATGTTTTTCTTCTAAGTAATACTATTCTATTTATGAAAACAAAATTAAAAATATAGTGAGGCTCCAGCCCCTGCAGTGTTGAACAGAGTTATGTCAAAATTTAATCAGGAGGACAAAACTCAACTGCCCATCGAGGGGAAACCAGTCTGAGTGAACCCATTGTTAAAAGCTAACGTAGGGGTCTCAATTCTTAACCTAAAAATGCCCATACAGGGGTCCTAAATCAAAACCAATCAAAATGAGCCACGTGGTTTGAAAAACAACAGTATAGAAAATCCCCATGAAACAAACCCATGAAACAACAAGAGAGGGATGAATCAAAACCTAGTGACTTGACTCGCAATATGTTTGGACCCCACAGGTGTCGTTTGGTGGAGGCTCCTCCACAAAGCGACACGCGTACTCATACCAGTCATCATCCTTTGCTGATGTGCCTTGCGGGATGCCACCGACTGCATGTGTGCCAACCGAATTGCCCTGGTCTGCCTGCTTGCTTACATGCCGCCCAGGATGCAACCAACTGCTTGCATGCCACCTGAACTACCTTCGATTGCATGCTTGCCTCCAGCCATATCCTCATTATGGAGAATGTTGTCATGACCAACCTTGCTCCTCTTCTCCATCATCTGCTGCTTGCTGTTGTTTCCTTTCTTTAGTTCATGGCCATCCTTATTTGTCTTATTTGCCTTCTGCTGCTTGTTGTTGCTCCCTTTCTCTGGTCCAGGTGCATGGGTCTGAGCATCCTGCTCATCCTGTAGACTGATTTCCTCACTGAAGGTCATTGCGACAATGGAAAGGATATCAGGACGATGCAATGTACTTTGGAAGTGAAATTAGGTCGTGTGGTGAGAGGAGAGGGGGGGCTAGGGGGGTTGGCTGTTTGGGTATCATCGTTCATTCTTCTGGCACCATGGGCCTGTGCCCGAACTCTACCGCTATGCGTGTCAGAGTATTTGCTAGAGAAATTACCTTTGGAATGAATATTAGAGGGGGATGAGGAAAGTGTTGTTGGTTCAGCGGTGGGTGTCAAGGGGAGGTGAATTCTTCTACCATGACTACCACCTCTTCTGCTATGCATTCGATGGCGAGTGTGCGGCATGGCTGGTTGACGGTTGTTGGTCTGGGCCAAATTTACTATGTTGTTATCAGTGATTGTAGTAGGGGAGGCAGAGTTTACTCTAGAATTGATGAGGATATTCAGAAGAGATGCAGAGGAATTTTGGGGAGAATTCAGTGCACAGTGAGTGGTTTGGGAGAAATGGAAGCCATTCCCCAAATCTACATAGCTGAGAATCCAACAGCGCCTCCCTGTAATTGTGCGTGAGCTCGTCTCTGCAACATGAGGGGGGCAAGAGCAGTTTAGCGGGGAAGGGATGAATGAATTATGGCTTGTAGAAGCCATGGCCTTATTCCTGCTACGAATTCCTCAACTTGAGCACTAGATTAATGGTGCCTGTAGGCTGACTGTCGCTTGCCATAAATTGGCACGGAAGAGGATGCGGGTGGCCCTGTGCCATGGCCGCCTGTCGTCCTTCTATCTAATCTACGTTAATGTCAAATTAATCACCCGCATCTGGGTTTAAACCCTATGTTAAACACTCCATGCTTTGGTATGGATGTGCAAAAATAAATTTCATGAAAAATATATATTTATAATTTATAGAAAACCATACATAAAGTACATGTAATTATGCTAAAATTATACAAAATATCCAAGTAGGATTTTCCTCATAAAAATTTCAAATACTTATAACTAGCCTAGATCCATCTTAACCCCATATCTATGAAGCACTGAGAGGGATCCAATCTCTCAACGTGAAAACCTCTTTTTTTAGTGTAAAACTTGAGTAAAGGTGTGCACCTCGAGACATTTGATCCCTCTCAGCACTTGATAGGTCCGGGGTTAAGATGGATATAGGTTGGTTATATAATACTATATAATATCTATTCTTGTATTTATGTGTCTCTTTCTTATTTGATATCTCTATTTCACCCCCAAACATGCACATAATCTCTCGATATCTCTCTCCTTCTCTCTCTTAATTCATCTCTCCACATTTCTCTCCCACTTCCCTTGATCCAGATTTAAACATGAACGCAACAAATTACAGATATAACCATAAATACAAAGATGCAGTAGAACTAACACTTCATTTCATTAATATCAAATACTGAAATATGCTTACAAACAGAATGGAAATAAGAATGTCTTGGGCGATGGTAGCTTATCTATGAGAAGAGATGTGGTGGCTACATGCCTGTAAACTACATTACAATGAGGCTCAAGGGCCTTTTTATTATTGAACAATAAGACAAAACCATAAACAACCAAAGCCCTAACTCGAGGAGATGTAACACCTAGAGTTTATCGGCCCTGTTGGGGTGAGTTGGACATCCAACTTCCCAGGGTCGGGACTTGGTCATACTATCTCTGTTTGATGCACATCATAAACCGTTGGAAAGATCTCTCCGAGGAATATGACAGAAAATATGATTTTAAACAAAAATTAATTGGCAGTAGATTGCCAAAGAAATGTCATTTAAGGCCTCAAAAAGGATCGAGAAGTTTAGGACCTCAAAAACTGCTAAAAATAGTAAATTGTGCTACAATTAAGGAAACTGAAAAACTGAAAGAAACAATGGTGGGAGTCCAAGTGGAATTGGCGGGGCACCAATATCCATCTGGTCATCCTCCCCCTTAGGAGCAATTGGTCACATTGCCTTGAGTTCCTCCATGAGATGAGGAAACTTCTGCTGAACTTGGTCCCTAGTGAGCCACTTGCCCTAGTGAAGGAGTTGGCCTACTTTGATAACTCGATACAGTTGGATCTTCTACGGGTGAGTGTTCTTGATCTATATGTCCATGATCTGATCAGTTGTGGCTTGATCCATGCAATTTGGATTTAACTTTGTAGGTGTGAGTTGTTCTATAATGTCTGATGTGTCCAACAATGGTGGGAAGTATGGTCGAAGGTTGTCGACATTGAACATTAGGTGTAGGCTAAGGAAGGGGTAGTGGTGTAAGGACCATATTGGAGTGGTCTGAGTTTATGATAGGCTCTAGTAAGGTGTTCCTTCTACAAATGCAACTAGACTTTGTTTCCCACCCGAAACTTGTGTGGCACCCGATGTTGATCATGTCGCTACTTGTACTTGGCATATGATTTCTCCAGAATGTCCTAGACCTGCTAATGGATATGTTGGATTTGATCAATTAAGTTGTTTTCCTTATTGGCTTCTGACTGGACATGAGCAGAATCTGCCCGAGTAGCTGCAAATGGTATGGCCACATCAATGAAACATAGTGGCTAGAATCGCAAGCCCACCTGATAAGGGTTGTGGCCAGTCGAACTGTGGATAGCCTGGTTATAGTTCTGCTGGAAATAGGGAGGGCTCTCATCCCATGTTCATGGATTCTTTGAGTTGTACATGTGTAGAATGTGTACGATCATCATATTGACAACCTCTATCTGGCCATCAATTTGGGGAGGGAAAGTTGTGGACTTAATTAGGTTGGTGTCCAGCATCGACCAAAGAATAGACCAAAATGTATTGAGGAACCTATTTTCCCAATCTGAGATGATATACTGTGGGATCCCAAAGTGTACCATGTTATATGGAATTTGTATCTATGGATAAACACATTTTCTCTAAGTGGGTAGCTACACTTAGGACAATAGAAATAAAGTGGTTTAACCTTTTCCTATAATAGATAGATGAGATGAAGGAAATTACTTGTGATCTTTCGCTTCCTTGATCTCCTTTGAATTGCTCCTGTCACTCCCACTTGAACTAAATCCGCTCAACTGGTACTTGTCAACAGAAATAGAAAACGATAACGATCAAAGCATACATGATATATCTACTATAAACCAATGGAATCAACAACATTGAAACATATATGCATCATAGATATGAACAAGAATATGGGAAAAGGAACAAACAACTTGATTGATGTAGAAGGAAGAGTTACACCCAAAGCAGTTCGATCTCTTGTCACTCCTCCAACTTCAGTCCAAATCCTCGTCACACAAAAAGCACATCAATCCAGCAACATAACATTACTTGACATGAACTAAAATCTCAAACCAACAATATTTCTGTACAATTTTCAAATTCCAGACTCTTGATCACTATGATGAGTAGTCAGTTTATAGGGAAATGGAAGTGGTTATGCCATAAATTGGGTATTGAATGGCTTTCCAAAATTGGAGTTAGTTTCCATGGAGAAAGGGATGAAATGATAGAGGGGTAATTGATCCATAGGCTATCCAAAGTCGACCTTATAGGATGAGATAAGAGTTGGGCATCCTTCTAGAATGCTCCAGAATCAGATAATATTTCCAAATTCCAATGTGAATTTTGCTCATTCTGGCCCAGCGCAGGTCAAAGAGGGCCTAAGTGCAATATAGTGCAGGCCTAAATGGACCTACCTACTTTGCAATGCTATTACCCTTGACTAAGGCTACGCTGGTGTCCCAAGGAGGCATTTCAGTAGGGTTTTAGGCTAGGGAACTTTCATGGATGGAAGCATTCAATCTGATGACTTGTCTACGGCATGTAACAACTGAATTAGGGTTTGATGAGCCCTAATTGTATTGATCTGCATGTCAGGAGTGATGTGCCCAAATAGACCTGTAACAACCCACACTCGTTCAAAGAAGAGTTTAGCAATGGCTTCAGCTATGATATTCTTCTTGTAGGCTGCTAGAATGGCCATCTTCAAGAACCTGTCAACGACCACAAAAGCAGAGTCATTTCCATGCTTAGTTGAACGAATTCCCAACATGTAATTGGTGGAGATGGATTCCCAAGGTCGACTAGGGGTAGGAAACGGAGTATAGAGGCCTTGCTTCTTGATGGTTGGTTTGGAAATGGCATACGCAGTGCAGGATCTGATGTACTTCCCTACATCTTGTTGAAGGTTCAGCGAGTAGAAATACTTTTGTAGTATTGCCACTGTTTTCTTGATCCCAAAATTCCCAGTGGCCTGACTGTAGTGCGCTTCCCAAGTCATCTTGGCTCACTCACTTGAAGGAACACAGAGGTGTCCCAGGTGGCATAGTAAGGCATCTTGGAGGTGAAAATCTAGAACTTGCTGACCCTCCAAGAGCATATGGTATGCATGGCCGAACTCTGGGTCGCTTTTGTATAGAAGTGGCCAATCAGAAGTCTCGTGCCCACAAGAGTTGAGCATGGTGGTTAACGCCATGATGGGTGGTCAACTGAGGCAGTCTACAACATTATTGGTGCTACCCTTCTTATGCTTGATATTCAAATGGAACTGCTGCAGGTATGTGGACCACTTTTGATGGTGATCATTCGGCAACGTCCCTTGTGTCTATATGAACTGCAAGGGTCAGTGGTCTATGTGGATTACCATTTCCTTCACCAAATTGTGATGCTTCCATTGTCAACAAATCTTCACAATGGAATACATCTCACATGGAGAACATACACTTCACAGACATACCAAAACTTTATTCTCCCTTCCCCATGTGATTCATCTATATGAACAATATCATGTTGCATAAATAGAGACTTATATTTATCATATTATGTGAATTATAATATCATGTAATCGGTTGGTCAATGTTCAATGTTTAGTTTCACCTTATCTCTTTTAGGTGGCTGATCTCATTTAATGGGTTGGTCAGTGTTTAGTTTAACCTTATCTCTTTTGTGTTGATTTGGTATTCGATAAGGAGGTTTTCACATGTTAACTGTTTATTTTTAGTTTTTATATATTTTGTATAAATCGTGTAGTGTTTACTCTAACTTTGTATACTTTTCTTTATCATTAAAAATATGAAATTATAATTACACCTTTGTCGGCATGGGGTGACCAAACACTGTTCACCCTGCCCATGCTCGCTCTCCATTTTCATGTTCTTCCATCAAGTTAAAATCCAATGCGTGGAAAGGTTTTGCAAAGTATTTTTAGTCCTCCTTCGATCTTGATGCCCTTGACCAACACGTATGATATGAAATTGGCGGTTCGGCGTATGATATGAAATCGGTGGAACCGTTGGATTGTTTACCATTTGAAATTAGCTTAGGTGCTCACGAATTTGAAGTGCTAGAGAAATGGGAATTCATTAGGGAAGAACCAGAAGAAGGCACTGGATTATTATTAGCATGATATGTAGTGCAATCGCCATCATAATTTTCATTTTTACAGACAACGTCTATTAACCCTCACTGATTTTTCTTCTTATGTGTGGAACTTGTGTGAATTTTGAGATGATCTCCACGACCCGCAGCCGACATCTCACACAACCACGGGCTCTATGGTGGCATGCGATTGTACTTGTTCTTGATTCTTTGATGGGTAAGATATACTAAAAATTTTGTTATTCAAAGGTGAAACACATAACTTATTTGTTGTTGCAGGCTCTTCATTTGAGTTTTCTTGTGACAGAAAAAATGAATACTTTATGAAAGAGATTGTTTATCACATTACATAGCACATATTTTTATACAAAATCTATTTACAAAAGTTTTACGAACTATCATTAACTTTTTATCTATTCTGCCGATTATTGCCCACTGACATTGATTAACTCGCTACTGATTATCACCGTCATATGATCATGGGTGATTAATGTTCTAACACCTTCCCTCAATCGCGAAGACCTAAACTTTAACTTGCCTGCTGGTCTAAGTCTCAGCTAGCCTCACAACAAAAAATTTCATTTTAGCCTTCTTACTAAAGGGTCCATGCTTGTTCATTTGCTGGTGTAGTTTCATCTTCACCTTTCTTGCTTTCCTTATGAGCTGGTTCAACCACTCTTTGCTTATGTACTTAACATTAGTAACCTCTTCTGGATTGGGATGCAAGGCAAGATCTTGAACAAGGCAATCTAATTCATGATCTCCCCACTTTCTACGAGGAGCCACCAAAATGCACTCATCTTCGAACATGAACAGCCTCTGAAAAACATCCATGGTCGTATCCACAACTGTCTCATCCATCTTAGAAGTGGATCCAATCACATTACTAGCAATTGGGTTCAAGGACAGACAATTTTTTCTCTCATGTGCGATGGACTCCATCTCTTGATATTTAGGCTCAATAGTGCGCTATCACAATACAACTCCATGTTTAGGGAAACAAATTTACAAAACAATGGCATTAAACCAACAAATTTACACAAGAATTTTCTACTTCAAAATTAAAGGTTCTCTCCACTGAATGCACCTCTGCCTCGACTACAGTTAAACGCATATATTACACAGTTGGACAGGCTTACTTTGCTTCTAGCCTCACAACCCTCACAAATCTCGGCCATTTGGATGCTCACAAGCCTCAACGAGTAGCTCAACAGCTCCTACTCACCACTCAATCACATAATGCCACTGGCCCCAGCATCCACACACGCACCCGCGACCATGCTAACATGCTCTATTAGCCTCTTGCCACCAAATTTAGCAAAAAACACATAGAACTCTGGCAAAAATAAACAAATTGTGGGAAACTATCACTAGTTCAACATGCCCTCAACAAGAGTCATCCTTCGCACAACAAGGGATTGTTATACCTTCTTGCTAGCGCTATGCCTTGAAGCTTTCAGAACCTACAACTAATAGTCCTCTAAGAGAAACGGGCTCTCTTTCTTACCCAAATACAAGAAACTGAGCATGAACAACGAGTCTCACCGCTCCAAAGCTTAATTGAAAGCTCTCCACACAACTCATTGCCAAACTAAACAATGCCTCCAAAACTACGGACTCTAAGACTGCACTTAAAAAGCAGGAAGGCACTCAATCTTTTGATTTAATGCCAGATACTCACCAAGCAATGGCGATTTAGTGCACCAGTACCACACACCCAGCCACTTCATACGATCATCTCTCCACGTTTTCCACGCACAAAAAATATTGCAACACTTCTGTGTGGCAAATACAACATCACACACCAAAGTTAGCACAACCCCAACATCAAGAAATTAGAACCTCCAGTTGTGTGTTTGATCCATGCACTTGCTGCATGCTCTCACCTGATTCACAACAGTGCTGCAAGGCAAGGCCAATGCTCCTCACACACTCAGGGAGGAAAGCATCAGCTCACCTGAGCTCCGATACCATGACAAAAACGCTGAAGACTCTATGAAAGAGCTTGTTTGTTACATTACATAGCACATATATTTATACAAAACCCAACTACAAAAGTTTTACGAAATATCTTTAACTTCTTATCTAATTCCAATGATTATTGCTGACTGACATTGATGACATGCCGACTCGGTGCCGACTATCATCCTCATATGATCAAGCCAACTATCATCCTCATACGATCAGGTGTGATTAATGTTCTAACATCTTGGACCTCTGTAACTTCAATTTTTCTTTTGCCAGGCCTGTCTGTGGGCAGGCAGAGCTATCAATGGGAGCATAGGTTCAACTTAAGTCGACCCATTCCCAATTTCTCTGTCTCTGTGTCTCTGTTATGGGTCACATAATTCTTTATTGCACTCTATTACTGGCCTCCTTTAGTCATCTCGATAATAACTTGTTGATTGAACCCAAAAACATTTATATTTTTTTTCCTTTTCTAGGTTGATGTCAATGTAAGGGATTCTGTACATTCCGGCTATTTGAGTCCCCTCTACAACAACTAAACCAATGTTGTCAAGCCTTGATATACTTTCAATATATTCCTCTTAACCTGAGCTCCTTGAATTCTTGTGAAACAAAATGATTTCCTAGGTACCCTTGAGTCTAAATTATTTGTTTAAATTATTTGCTAGGTAACCTTGGGTCTGATCTACCGGGTCATAAAGATTTTTTTGTCTCTTTAGCTGGAAGACAAGGGAGAATACATAGGCTACAACCATGTGTCTCAACCTTGAAAGGGATAATTCTGATTTTCCAACATGCCATTCCATGTGTGTAAAGTGCAGCATAACTGGGAAATATAGGCCCATAACAGCCATCAATAATAATCCTGAATTGACAATAGTAACAACATTATAAAAAGCTTGTTCTTTCTTCTGTTGAATAACACCACCCATAAAAAAGGCATCCAAGCACAAACAACATGTTTGACAAGACAAAACCAAGTAAAATATCGTTGCACAATGTGAATCACTCTATTATCAAAAGCATATGATGAGATGATCATCTCAGATGTGTTTCCAATTGTATCATTCAGAAGGCTTCCAACTATGGGACTAATGAAAAATGCTTGCTGCTCTGCTACAAAACCTAGTCGCTCAGGGAAAGGTGTTATGTCCCACCAATTGAACAAGAAAACCCATCAATGTTCTTCATTTTAAAAATGAGCTAAATTCACAAATTCACTTGATTTTGTTTGAGTGTAATTTGAGACAGCAGAGGATGGCCATAAAAGTAAGCTTGTATGTTCAGCCAGGTATTGTTCAAATTCTTAGCTTTTAACTTCCTTCTTCACGACCCAAAGTAGCAAAAACTTATTTTGAAAGTCTGAAATAGACGAACCATAAAAAATCAAGAATAAATTTCCTGCTATATATCCGAGAATCCTTAGAGGAATTCAATCGAGCTATGAGAAGACGAAGTATCCATATTCGATTACTTTGAAAATGGAGTGAATCACTCCCAAACATTTAATGAAAAGAGAGGTATACTCTCGAGCTATTTGTTCCAAACATTGTGAATGTGTTTCCCAAATTGACTATTTGACATAATACTATTAGACCATTAATCACAACGACCGTATGATGGCGATAGTCGATGTAGTCATCAGTGTTAGTTGGCGTAGAGTAGCTAGAATTCAGCAGATGTATTAAATGGAGTTTCTAGAAATCGTTGACAATGGGCAAAGCTTCCTGAAGAAGCCACCGCCCTAATCGATCTCCAAAACTTTCTCCATCCTATATAAATACCTATTTAATTAGCGAATGAAGCTAAGTTGTGGAGTTCTCAGTTCAGTGTTGTATTTATGAGTTTGAGTCCCTGCTCTCTCTGATATGGTATCATAGCAGGTGTGAGGCTGTGCGAGTTGTTGTTGTGTTTGAGTCTGTTTTGTGTTGTTGTGTTTTTTGGCCTGGTGTGCGCATAGCAGTGTCGTGGAGTTTTCGTTGCCTGTGTAGTCTACCACCGTCCAGAGCGAATCTGTTCTGTTGATAATCTGTGTTTAATCGTTGTTTAGTGGTGACCACAGTTGAGAATGCAGTTGAAGGTTTCGTGCTGCCTGTCTAGGCATTGAGGTTTGTTGAGGAGCATTGTGTTGAAGGTGAGCTATTTTATTAGCTAAAGTTTGGTTCGACTTCTCACTGCGATAGTTACTGAAGATTTACATGTAGTTTAACATTACCAGATCTATCTGTGGTTAAAGGCTCTGGTGAAGTGCAAATTGGCTGAAGGCAGTTTATCTTTTCTATGTTTCTTCATCCCTCCATGCTGGTCTTGAAGTGCTCTACATAGACTAAACAAATTGTATTCATGATTCTTGTTTCCAGTTTTTTTATTTTGATGAAGTGGGTTTAAGTGAGGTTGGAACTTTTAAGTACAATAGTGTTTTGCACTTTACATCCTAAGTTGGAGGTCTTCTGAATTTTTACTTCCACATGCATGGAATGATGACGCACAATTTTCTGTTTAGTCACTATTAAGTTGATAGGAAGTTTTAATTTGTAAGGCACGAGTTGGCTAATTGGGCTCAAATTTTCGCCTTGCCTACTTTTTATTTGAGCAGAAGTTGTGGATGTGTCTCTAGATATAAGAGGTGAATGAATTTGACACAGGACCATGTGGATGATGTAGATTACTAAAAACCTTGCTTTATGAAATATGCTACCTATAAAATGTGGTTTGGCTGGTGGTTTTGGTAGCTATTTTATTGTCTTGACGTAATATGATATGATTGAATGAGTACATGTTTTTTATGATTTAGTGGTGAAAAAAAAAAAAAAAAATTCTACACTTTGGTGATTGGAGAATTTTTTTTTTCATCATGGCAAATTTGTTGCCTCATATTTATATGAATGAATCCACCAAACTTAATGGAGGAAATTATGTGAATTGGAAATTCAAGTTAATGACTATTTTAGAAGGTAATAATTTGTGGTCCATTGTGAGTGGGGATGAGACCAAACCCACTGTTGCAAGTTCTATTCCAGATTGGGAGAGAAGGGAGATGAAAGCAAAGGTGTTGTTGCGTATGTCCGTAAAGGACAACATTATTCCTCACATCAGAGATTGCAATACATCAAAAGAAACATGGGATACATTGAAGGGTTTGTATGAAACAACAAATACAAACCAGATCTTGTTTTTGAAGACTGAGCTTTTATCTCTAACAATGGAAGCAAATGAAAATATAAGAAATTTCATATCTCGTGTCAAATATTTAAGTGATAAGTTAGGAGATATTGGTGAAAAGGTGTCTAGTACTGACTTAGTCACCATCACATTAAATAGCTTAGTGCAAGATTATCAAATTTTTGTTTCAAGTCTTTCAGCTAGAGAGAAACCCCCTACATTTGATGAATTGACACGAATTCTTCTACAAGAGGATGAGAGGGTGAAGAGCTTTAATTTGGGCTCTAGTAGTTCAAATTTGGCATTGGTGGCTAAGGGAAAATATCCATACAAAGGCAATCCATAGGGAAAGAAAAAAGGAGGCAAGTTTCAAGCAAAACAAAATGGTATGACACAGTCTAAATTTCCAATCCTTAAGAGAAATGATGATTTTTATTATTGTGGCAAACCTGGGCATCATTCTAAAGATTGTTATAAAAGGAAATATATGAGTCTAGGCAAAGAAACAGAAGGCATAATGGAAATTTTGTGGACAAAGATACCTTAATCAGTGATGGATTTAAAAATCTTAAATTGTTTGTTTCTGATGCTGCATTGTCTGTGGAAAATGATGATGCGAATGCTTGGTTCATTGATTCTGGTGCATCACTCCATATGTCTTGTAATAAGGAGTGGTTTGATGAATATTATGAAAACATTGATGGAACATATGTTTGTCTAGGAGATAACAGATCACTTAAAGTTCAAGGTTATGGAGTAATAGGTGTGAGTTTGCCTAATGGACAAGAGAAACAGATCCATAATGTGATGTATGTTCCTGATATAAAAAAGAATTTAATTTCTGTTTCTACTATTACTGACCAAGATTTGAAGGTGGAATTTGTTAAATACAATGTGTAGTGAAAGAAATTCAAGATAAGTATAAGGTTATTGCCACAGGAACTAGAGTTGGAGGCTTGTATTGTAAGGACTCTAGACACCACATATCTCCACAATGGTATGATATTGTCCACTTTGGGCCTAAGCCCTTATGGATTTGCTTTTGGACTTACCCCAAAAGGCCTCATACCAATTGAGATATTTGTCCATCCTTATATACCCATGATCCTCCCCACTTCTAGTCAATGTGGGACTTTGGTTGTATACCCAACATGTATAAGCTAGATGTGACCAGGAAAAGTCATCAAGCATTGGCATCTACAACAATATCAACAATAGATTTATGGCATCAAAGGTATGGACATCTAAATCACAAAGATTTAATGCTACTTCAAAAGAACACAATGGTTGAAGGTCTTCTGTCTTGAAGAATGATCATGTTGAATGTGAAGCATGTGTACTTGGCAAGAAACATAGGGAGGAATTTCCTATACATAAAGAAAAAAGGCAAAGGGAAATACTTGAATTAATTCATACTGATGTATGTGGACCTATGTAAACTAGATCTATTGGTGGAGCATGGTATTTTCTTATTTTTGTGGATGATAGATCTAGGTATACATGGGTTTATTTCATAAGAAAGATGAGTGATGTTTTTGAGTATTTTAAAGAATCTAAGAGTATGGTAGAAAAACAATCTAGTAATTACATCAAAATTTTGAGATCTGATCAGGGGGGAGAATTCAAATCAACAAAATTTAATAAATATGGTCTGTTTATGAATCTAACATTGTTTTTGAATGTGAAGATATTGACAATCAAGAAGAAGCAACAAAACTTGAGGAAATTGCAAGCATTAAGGACAAGTATAAGTCCCAAGAACTTGAATTAGATTACCTTGTTCGAGGTCTTGCATTGCATCCCAATCCGGAAAAGATTGCTGATGTTAAGTACATAAGCAAGGAGTAGAGGAATTATTTTAGGAAAGCCAGAAAGGTGAAGATGAAACTTCATCAAATGAATAAACATGGACCCTCTAATAAGAAGGCAAAAATGAAATGTTTTGTTGTAAGCCTAGATAAGACTTAGACCAGCAGGCAAGTTAAATTTGAGGTCGTCGTGATTAAGGGGAGGTGTTAGCCCATTAACCACAACGACCGTATGATAGTGATAGTCAGCGTAGTCATCAGTGTTAGTTGACATAGAGCGGCTAGAATTCAGCACATGTATTAAATAGAGTTTCTAGAAATCGTTTACAATCGGCAAAGCTTCCTGAAGAAGCCACCACCCCAATCGATCTCCAGAACTTTCTCCATCTTGTATAAATACATGTTTAATCAGCGAATGAAGCTAAGTTGTGGAGTTCTCAGTTCAGTGCTATGTTTATGAGTTTGCGTCCCTGCGCTCTTTGATAAATACCAAAAACATCACCACTGAATCCATGTATGGCCTCCCGTATTTTGTCAAAACCGTCTGATCTTATTCTAAAATCCCACATTTTGCCTATATATCGACAGGGGCACTTTCTACGAAGACATTTATAGCCCATAAAATTTAGATGATTTGAGAGTGGATCTGCTTCCCTGTTCAACAATAGCTAGGGCACCGCAAGCACTGAGAATGCTAGAGTAGGTGAACTGAAAGGGTTTCATACCAATTCCCTGCATTTGCTGAAAGAACTTTTAGAGCATCCTCACTTTGCAAATTATGGGCATGTATTGTTCAATTCAAAGGAGGACAGATCCATCCATTGTGAACTCATTATGGCTAAAGATCTCAACATCTGTTTTAGTTGACAGCTAATATAGCTACAATAATTTTTTTTATCATAGTGGTTGTTTCCTACATACAATTAGCAAGTTTTATTCATAAGAGACCTGAACGCGCTTTCTAGGATTTTTGAACGAGTTTATAATTCCGTTGTTGTACTACAAAGCTATGGATTTTTTTACATAAAGACATTATAAACATATTTATTAAACACTATACTTATGCAAATATTTTTTAGAATAATTTTTTTGGAGAAAAATCTTTTGAAAATTAATATATTGTTTTCCAAATGAGTTTACTTTTACAAGTCATTCTAGTTTTAAGATTTTTAATTTAAAATTTACCCATTTTGTTAAATTATTGAGAAAAAAAGTAAAATTCAATATTTTTACTTTGAAGTGTCATAATAAATCAATCATTGGGCTTCATCATATTATATTTATAGTAAATTTGTAAATTATTTAGTTAAGAACATGTGATTCCTCTTTGAAAATCACAAGTTCAAAACTAGCAAAGGTAGAGTTTGTACATGTTGAATGATTAATATTGGACCATTGTTATGAGGCTTGAAGAATAGCTACCCCGTATAGTGGGAACCTCATATGGATAAGTCTCTAGATGTCTTGACCATTTCCAATTCATAAGTCCCTAGTAGTATTGCATTGCAAGATGTCAGTGATAGCTACATGCCCCAATGTCCTCCAAATTTGTATATTGTCCAAGGTTCATAGCTAGGGTGGTTGGCAGAATTAATTGTTTTCCTTCCAACTTAGGTTTAGTTCCCACAAGTGATATATTCACCTATTATGATAAGAATAGAGGGGTAGACAACCCAAGGATAGAGGTCCACTTTGATTTGTCTTGGGATGCCTCATCTTATCTGAAAATTGTTGTGGATATTCCATTGGAAAATTCATCACAACAAATATGCTAAAAATAGACTAAAATCTAAAATATATACTACGAGGGTGATTTTTTCTTATATGTTTTGCTTATTAATACATAAAATGTAAAAAATGGAGAATAATGAAACACAAACATACCAATCAAAATGAATAGTAAGATATGAACAAGGAAACCCTTTCGAGACTCCCAACTGCTTTACTCTACTATGGAATAAAATGCACTGAAAAAGAATGGAAACCTTTTTTTTCCGCATAGTGGCATGTCATAAACTCTACTATGGAATAAAATGCACTCAAATAGAATGAACACCTTTTTGTCCTATTAGTGGCATGTCTATGACTTATGATAGCCAACTTGGGGTCAAGCTTAACTTATTTAACTCTGAACTAGAGTTACAAATTTGACCCTTGTAGAGTTTTCTTTATAATCTCCATGCGACTATCCCCTTTTCCATGAGTAATGGGGGTTTATGCAGCATCCTCTCGATTTATGGTGGCCAATCATCATAGAACACTTTATGGGAGGCATAAATTCTATATCCATACTTCAATTGACATATTTCTTGAATTGTTGGAAAGGTATTTATGTATAGAATAAAGTCACAAAGTGGTACATTTAAGTGGAAAAGTTTTACCCCCCACAAAAATGCCATTTAAGGCCTCAAACTCGACCCAAATGTTACATACCCTCATTATCCAAACTGGTCCTACCACCAAAACTAGTCCTATAAGTTGATTCCTTCAAATTTGAGGGGTATTATTTCTTTTGCCTTTGGCCTTTGGTATTTGAGGGTATTTTTTAATTTTCCTTTGAACACTATTAAAACGTAAAGGTTACCTACTCTTCTTGACTTCAAGATGATCTTACCAATTTTTTTTATTCCTTGGGTGTATCTTTGCACCTTTAGGGACAATTGCTAATTTCAACTCATTTTA
>APFE030189162.1:144301-178606 GCA_000404065.3 Pinus taeda
TGAAGATGATGATTTCATGGATGCTATAGATGAAGAAGGTATTTATGAAGAGATTTCTAAACTCAAAATTTGTTTAGAGGAGAAAAATATGATTATTGATACTCTGCAATTTCAACTGGCTGAAAGGGAAAAACATCATGAAAAGTTAGAATGTGAAATTGTGGGACTTAGAAAAGAGATTGAGAAAACAAAAGCTCTTAATCTTAAATTTGTTAAAGGATGTGAAACACTAGATGAGATTATCAATGTGCAGCGTTCTCCCCTAATCAAGATAGGTCTGGGATATAATGAAGAAACATCTCAAGCACAGAAACCATCTACCTCCAAAAGTTATCGTGATTCAGCAAGGAGGAGTGAGCAAAGGCCCAATGGAGATCACCAGGTAAATACCTCAAGAATGAACAAAGACTACCAGGTAAATCGGGGGAAATCCACCTTAAGGATGAACAGAAGCTACAACCAGCCTCAGGTAAAACCTTCTCAATTTGCCTTAAGAATGGATGACAGTAGACACTACAATCATTTGGTGGGTAGATTTGATAATCGCAGGAGTTTATTCAATGGCTAATGCTTCTCTTGTCATAGCTTTGGTCACAAAGCAGCTCAATGTGTTGCCTATAATACAATCATGACTAGAGAAGCTCCAAAACAAAGAAGTATGACTGGGATCATGAAAAGAACCTACAATAACTTTTCTGCTCTTGAAAATGAAATAGAATGTTCTATTTGTAACAACTTCGGTCATGAAGATTCTGAATGCAGGAGCAGGTTTTTGCAGACAAGTCAGAAGGAACAAACCTCAAGCGCCAAAACATGGAGAATGAAAGAACCACAACCAGAAAGATGTGGTATAGCCTTATAGGCGGAAGGGCAAGAAAATCAATGGTACATCGACAACGGATGTTCGAAACATATGACAGGTGATAAGGAAAAACTTCAGTCATATAGTACCTTAGAGAAAGAGAAGAAGGTCTCATTTTGAAATGAAACCCCTGTGCTCATAAAAGGTAAAGGTTCTGTTCAATTGAAGGAAAAAGTCAAAGCTGGAAATGTGATGTATGTTGATGGCTTAAAACATAATCTATTGAGTGTCAGTCAGATATGCGATCAAGGAACTGAGGTAATATTTCGATCAAATGGATGTAGTGTTCGTGATCTTGATACAGGAAAAACAATGATCAAAGGCATTAGAACTCCAAATAATTTATACATATTCAAAGAAGGACAACATGAATGCTATCTAAGCAAGAATGATGAACACTGGTTATGGCACCGAAGATTGGGGCACCTAAGCTTCTCACAAATAAGGAAAGCATGCAAATACCAGGCAGTTCGTGGTCTTCCAGACATCAGAATTCCAAACAATACAATATGAAAAAAAAAAAAAAAAAAAAGTCATGTTTAGTTTGGTAAAAAACCAGAACTAACATCCCTGAGAAGGAAAGGAAGCTTAGCAGGCACTTGAGTTGTCCTCACTGAATGTATTTTGTGGTCCGTCTAGGAAAAGGTCACCTCGGGGAGAAGAATACTTCATATTATTCATTGACGACTATTCAAGGATGGTTTTGATAGGACTTATGAAGCACAAAGATGAAGCCTTCGAAAAATTCAAATCCTTCAAAGCTTTGGTTGAAAACGAATCAAATCAAAAAATTAAATGCCTCAGGTTTGATAGAGGTGGGGAGTTTACCTCAAAAGAATTTTTCGATTTTTGTGAAGAACATGGAATAAGAAGAGAATTCTCTACAGCTAGGACTCCTCAGTAAAATGGAGTAGTGGAAAGGATGAACATAATGGTTCAAAAAATGGCTCATGCTATGCTTGATGAATCTCGAACTCCCGCAACTTTCTGGGATGAAGCTGCATTTGCTGCAATTATTATTCTCAACAAAACAAATGTCTAGGTGAACAACACTCAAACTCCTCATGAGCTCTGGTATGGTGAGACTCCTTCGGTGAAATATTTCAAAGTTTTTGGAAGAAAATGCTATATCAAAAATATTGATGAACATCTTGGAAAGTTTGAACCTAGAGCAGATGAAGGCATTCTACTTGGTTACTCTCCCCACAGCAAAGCTTACAAGTGTTATAATAAAAGGCTTGGAAAAATTATTGAAAGTATTGATGTAGTGGTTGATGAAGAAGAAAACACTCCTAGGCAGGTAAGATCTGAATATTTCGACGATGAAGAATATCCATCAACATCAAATTAGATTCATGATGAAGAAGAAACCCATGAGGCACCATAAGAACAGATAAGGATAGAAGATAAGTCTCCATCCATGTACGTTCAGAAGAATCATCCAGAATCTCAAATTTTGGGGCAGAAAGAGGCTGGTATACAAACAAGAAGATCAATAGCAGAAGCTTCAAGCTATTTGGAATTGCTATCCTCCACTAAACCGAAAAATGTAAGAGAGGAGTGCAAAGATGAATGCTAAGTCAAAGCCATGGAGGAAGAGCTCGAACAGATTGAAAAGAATAACACTTGGGAGTTGGTTCCTAGACCAATCGATAAGAATTTCATAGGGAAAAAATGGATTTTCAAAGATAAGCTGAATGAAAATGGGGATGTGGTTAGGAATAAGGCAAGACTTGTCTGTAAAGGATATGCGCAACAAGAAGGCATAGACTTTGAAGAAACCTTTGCTCCAGTTTCCAGACTTGAGGCTATAAGAATGTTCCTTGCTCTCTCTAGATTTCGGAAGTTCAAGGTATTTCAGATGGACGTAAAATTTGCGTTTCTAAATGGAGACATGAATGAAGAAGTGTACATTGAGCAGCTAGATGGGTTTATACTTGGAAATGATCCAAATCTTGTATGCAGACTCAAAAAGGCTCTCTATGGCCTTAAACAGGCTCTAAAGGCTTGGTATTTTCGGTTGGATGAGTACCTTTGTCAACAAGGTTTTGCAAAAGGATCAATAGACAACAATCTATACATAAAACTTGATAATAATAAAATGCTAATACTTGTTGTATATGTTGATGATATCATTTTTGGCAGCAATGAAGAAGCCATGAGTCAAAACTTTGCCTTGGTAATGCAGAAAGAATTCAAAATGTCCCTGCTTGGTGAGCTCACATATTTCCTTGGTCTACAAATCCAACAAAATGAAGGCGGTATCTTTTTATCTCAAACCAAGCACCTCAAGCAGATCTTGAAGAAATATGGCATGGAAGATTCGAAACTAGTATGTACCCCTATGGTTACAGGATGCAGCCTCAGTGCAAATGATGAATCAGCAGCAATACATCAACCAACCTATAGATCCATGATTGGAAGTCTGCTTTATTTAACAGGTACCCAACCCGACATCATGCATGCAGTGGGAATAGTTGGAAGATTTCAGGCAAATCTAAAGGAAACTCATCTTCAGGCAGTTAAGAGAATCTTCAAGTACCTTCAAGGAACTCAAAACTATGGCTTATGGTATCCTAGAGATACAAATCTCACACTTCATGCTTATATAGATGCAGATTGGGCCGGAAGCGTGGATGACATAAAAGCACTAGTGGAGGTGCATTCTTCATGGGTTCTAGATTAGTATCTTGGTTCAGCAAGAAACAAAGTTCCATTGCCCTATCTACAGCTGAAGCAAAATATGTAGCTGTTGCATCTTTCTGCACACAACTCCTTTGGATGATGCAAACATTGCAAGGTCTCCAAGTCACTAGTACTTCACTTATTTCCCTTTTTTGTGATAATACAAGTGCAATCAGCATTTCAAAGAATCATGTCATGCACTCAAGGACTAAGCACATACCTATCAAGTATCATTTTCTCCGGGAATAAGTGCTGGAACAAAAGGTAAAATTGGAGTACATTCCCTCCAAGGAACAAGTTGCTAATATACTCACCAAACCATTGCCCAGGGAGACATTTGAATACCTCAGACAGAAGCTGGGGGTTGTTGATGCATCATCCTGTTGTTGAATCTTGTCTGTTGTACGCAGGTGGATACACGTACATTTGCCAATCTATGTTGGTCCGATATGGGTCTGTTAGAGACCATCTGGCACTGGTTTAGGGGGGGCATATATTCTTCTAATGCATTGTTGGCATTATCTTAGAAATTCATGGTTTGATTTCATAGGTGTTTTTGGTGAAATAGATGCTAATTGAGATCTACGTGTACTGGTCTGAAGGTTGATTCTGCTGATAATAGTTGTTCTTGTCTCTATGTCATGTACTTCTTTTCATATCAAGATCATGTAAAGACCTATTTTGGTTTCCCCGCTATGCCTAGGATGAATGACTTTTGTTTATCTTGTGTATTCCCACTTAGATGGGAGATGGATGTATGTATGACTCTTGATGATAGGAAGGTTACTTATGATGTATGGAGTCATATTCTTTCTTGTAGAACATCTTCTTGCGGACAGCATTTCAGCACAGAGCATATACAAAGGGGGAGCTCATTCAGAGTTTTCAGCAGGTACTCAAGGGGAGTATGGTAGTCGAACCCTTTGGCCTTGATGTCAAAGGGGGAGAGTGATTGGTTGTTGTTGCCATCAAGTCCAAAGGGGGAGATTGTTGGCATTATGTTACATATGTTGTACTTGATGGCAACCCACTCATCTCAAATGATCAATTATAGTGCAGCAAAGTTATTCTCTCGCTCCGCAGGTGCACAAATCAAAAGATGCGGTCTTCAACAAGTTGCGCAGGAGAACCGTTGAAAACGTGCGGATATGTTCGCAGGTCTCCCGCATGAAAGGTGGGAACCTAAAATGCACAGACTTTCATGCAGAGAAAAATGTGCATCTTATGTTTGGTCCATGGTATTTAGTTTGACGTTTTTGATCCTATGGTTTTGGTCCGTGGTTTTGGCATCTAAAATATTGAACCCAGGTTTTCGATCCCTTGTATTGGTTTTCTATGGTTTTGATCCATGGTTTGAGTAAGGGCTTGCGTATAAAAAGGAAAGGATATCGTTTGGCTAGACACTTATGAAAATTGAATATCTTAAGACCTGAAATTTTGGGTGGTCGGTTTGAAAAGCTAGATCTAAATCAAGGTGAAAACTGTAAATTATAAGGCGGATCTATTGATAGGTCGTGATCTCTTTGGCACATGATCAGATCTATGGATCTGACAGTCTGTGGCACATTAGAGGACTGATAATTTGGCTCTATACGAAGGTCTGCAGGGGATCCACAGTGCAGGTCAGAAGGAGCAGGTGCGGAGGTACGTAACGCAGTAGGCGGATCAGGTGCGAAGGTACGGAGAGCAGTAGAAGGTGCAGGTGCAGAGGTACGCAGCGCAGTATACTAATCAGGTGCGGAGGTGCACTGTCGGGTAGACAGTGCAGGTGTGGAGCTACGCAGTCTAGACACAGAAGAGCTGCGGATATTCATAGGTTTCCTTCGGTGAAATTACGAACCTTTCCTGAAATATATTTTAGCTGTCTTTTATTTGTTTCTATAGAGATTTGGGTTTAAATTGGTGTCTAGTTATTGGTGTTATTTTCTGGTTACTGCATTCTGAGAAGTTATTTGTTTAAAGGAGATTGGGTGATGCACATGTATTTGATGTTTTGGATCTAGTTTGAAAATTTATGAAACATGGTCCCTGGAAGAAAAGAGAAGGTTGTAGCCTTCTGTAGTTCAGCACCTACATACTAGTATTTCAGCTAGTACAAAAGCTAAGGGGGTTGTACCTCCCTTCTAGAACAAGCTAGAAAACGAGAGAGAGGGTTGTAGCTCTCTGCAGGTTACGGCCTGCGTACTGGTAAAAGACTGCACCAGTACAAAATCATTGTAAGAAGACATTTCTCATTGAAAGAAGATAGGGACATATTACAGCAGGTGGTGTTCACCCACATTGGGTTTCCACCTTAGATCTTGGGTTCCTTGGTGCGACTGTCTATTTTGTGTTCTTGCTCATTGTTCTATGGTTCTCACATACAAATTAATGACAAACATCTAATTATATGTTTGGAAGGTATATGCAAGTTTAAATTGTCAGATCTGAAAATATTTGTATAAATTGAGAAGAGTTTGATAATACTGATTCACCCCCCCCTCTCAGTATTATTTCTAACAACTTTGATTTTAATTTCACTTACCAAGTATTAAAAAAAAATTCATTTTAAAAGAGAGTTGTATTTCAATTTTTTTTTGTCTCTCAACACTTAATAGATTCAGACTTAAAATATTCTCATAATTTGTTACATTTATACATATTCTAATAATTACTTACATTTAGACATATTAATTTTTTTATTTTATTTTATGTAATTTAATCAAATTAAAAATGCCTTAATATTATATATTTTTATTTATTTTATGTAATTTAATTAAAATTAAAAATATTTTATTAATAAAATATGTATTGATATTAAATATTTTTATTTTATTTTTCTATCTCTTCAAAAAAACATATCAGTATTATATTAGGTTACAACATCTCTCGAGTATTAACTTGCTAGTAAATGAAATAAATCTTGGAGTTGGTAATACACTCATAGCTTTGAGGTTTTGGCTTTGAAATGAAAAAACATCATGCTTATATGTGGATCAGATTTTCTTCAATCAATATGTTATTTTCCAGCTTTGCTGGAACCATCACCATGTTGTTTTTGTTGTCGTGTCTGCCCCCTTGATGAAGTGAGGGTCAAGAGAGGAGTCTGGTCAGATTTTCACAAGAGTTCTTTTGTGGTATCTGCTCCATGGTGGAGTGGTATCTGCTCCATGCTGGAGTCAGAATCAAGAATTTTGACTTATCCAGTCAACTCTTTTGGATGCTCCAAATTTTTTGCTAGACTCTTACCCATCTAGAAGCTCCATAGTATGCACAACTGTATACAATACATCTAGACTCTTACTTTCTAACATTCATAGAATGCATGTTAGTTTTAGGTTTCATCTCACTTTTTAAGTTATTTCCTGAATCATATATCATAAATTATATTTTTTTCAAATACATTATTAACCATAGAAATAGCATTAAGAAAAATGTGAGCCACAGAGAGAGAAATTACCCCACACATGTGAGTTGCTAGAGAGACAGAGAAGAGAGAAAAATTGGCCTTCTTTTTCATTCTTCTTCATCCTTCTTGTCCTTCGCTCACTTGCACAAAAATTATCTTGCCTGAGAGAATGTGAATGTGTCAATGGAGGAGATCAAGCTGCTTTTATATAGTAGTCTATTTTAGGTGAATGGATGTGTCTCTTGGCCGAGGCCGACTTGACTTGGAGGGAAGCTAATTTGTCACTTTTGGAGCCAAATTTACATTTCAAAAAATTCAAATTTTCATCTTTTAAAATTCACAATGGGACTTTGGCTCAAAATACATTTTTCTTTTGACTCAAGCATTTCAAATATGCTTTACAATGATAAATACAATTACATCAAGTGACCAAAGGTACTTTATGAAGAACGACGATAGTTACAAAGTCAACGATTCCTAGAATCAAATATGAATATTTAAATGAAGATATATTTAATACTCATTTTATGGTTAGTAAAAACCAAAATTTTGCATCATGTCAATTGAAAAGTATACTATTATAAAATATGAAACATCTATAGTAATTACTTCATTATATTTTCTTAAGCTTCCAAAATATTTTCTATTTGAAACTTCCACAAAAGAAACTATAGCAAAATGCCAGAATGAGTCATTTTAAAGAGTGAAACCAAAGGATCATACATTTTAAAACCAAATGTTATGAACTAAACTTTATGCTTTGAGAATGATAAATATGCACTCAATAAGAATTCATTTCGAGGAGACAACCTTCATTTATAATATATCTAATGCACAAGACAAGACACCTATAAAAATGAGTATCTTTTAATATAAATAGGAGATCAAGTGAGCATGATGTAACCTACCACTAATCCAACCAAACCATAACTAATATACTAATAGTAAATGAGATTAAAGCCTTAACAATTATTGTGGGAACAACGTGTAGCTCATCATATATTTTTATAATCAATTGTAAACAAGACAACAAGGCAATGTCATTTTGTGAAATACACACCCAACATTTTTAAGTGGGTGCTAAAATCCATCAAAACTATTATATAGAAGAAAAATCATCAACAACCTAAGATGAATAGGTTATTGGTTGTTAATGGTAAAATACCTCATTCTAATAAGAAAATTGTAGTTAAGGGAGTAATCTAGAATTTTTGACATGAAAATACTAGGCCTTCATCCAATTAGAAGGATGTGCCAAAGTTTAGAAGATGTTCTAGTGACTATGAACTCCACATTAACACTTTCTTGATACGATAGACAAAACTCTGAGAGATTCAATAATGAACACAAAGAATTGACCTAGGTTAGATATCCTTCAAAAAATTGAAACTTTGGTATGTTAGAATATACAAAGATTGAAACACATATTCTTGTAGATACCACATAGAAGTTGGTTATTATTATGACACATATATACATATTTGTTTTATTTTTTATTCCAATTGCCTTGCTTCATTAACTTATTGGATTGTTGAAATATCCATATATATTTTTCAACATTCAATTAGTCCATGGCGGTTCTCTACAAAGTCCATGATCAGGAAACATTCTAATTTATATGTTTGTCCACTATGATGAGCAGTTTCATGATTTATCCTTTACACTCATTTGGAACTATGTTACATTTGAGGATATGTGGATCACTTCATTTGAGAATGTATAATTCATTATGGCTAAATACTCCACTTCATTGGGAATTGGAAGACATTGTAAATTTCAATGTTAGGCTTTACCTACATATTGAAGTGCATTGCAAAATTCTAATATTAGTTTTTGCATGCACAACACAAAGTTTTTCATTTGTATATCAAACCCTAAGCTCATTTATCTCATGTTCTATTATCACATTATCACGAGGAAGAAGTGAAGAGACCTTGAATCCATTTTGGGTTTCCCACTTCCATGAAACAAATGGCATAGAAGATTTGTGAGTTTCCATCCTTACACCTAGAAAAAGGAGAAGATTGTAAAAACTAAGCACAAGACGAGATGACCATAGACTAAATAAAACACAAGAGAAACCATGTAGAATGAGAAAATGAAAGAAAAGGTGAACTTAAAGGTGACAAAGACAAAACAGTGGTTTGGTAAAAATACAACCAGATGGTTGCCACTTAATATTTTTAGACAAAAGTCCAAATTAGTAACCTTGCCCACCCTCAACTAAGAAGTGGAGAATGTTAAATAAATTTGGAGTTTTCCACTTCCATATTGTGAGTGTCATCGAATATTTATGGACTTTCATTATTATACCTACCAAATATATTAAACTGTTGAGCAAAAGCAAGAAGACCAAACAATCAACAAAAAACAAGGAAATACTATATAGAATTGGATGAAAAGACAAATTAATAAATATTAAACTTTTCATAAACTAACAATTTTTAAAAAATTAATAAATATTTAAAATTTTACACATAACTTTCCAAATCAAAATTAACAAAATTCCCATATACAGAAATAAATAATTTTTTTTCAAAATAACAAAACCAACCAAAAAATAAAAATAAAAAATAAAAACAAATTTGTAAAGTAATAAATTTAAGTATTTATTTTTCCCATACTTTTAATATATTCCTTAACCAATAAAGATTTCACTAATCAAAATGTCATTAATAAAATAATTTGATTACAATAATTTATAATTTTTATTAATATATCTTTTAAAAAAAATAAATAATTCAAATTGCTTACATTCCTTATCTTCCCTTTAAAAATACATTCATCATTATATTCCATAATTGAACTTTTTATAATAAAGTGATGCTCTATGTGCCACTTTCGAACTTACTGTCGCAAATCTTTTTCTTAAATCACTGCAGATTTACCACTACCTTGGTACCAATTCAGTAATGGTAGCATTGGCATTAGATGGAGCCACAAATGCAGGAGTGAACCCATGACTTGTAGACTCAGTATTTGGGGAAACATGACAACTCACAAATGCAGGTTTTCTGGGGAAACATGAGAACTCCGTAACGAAATCGGTTGAACGCATAGAAGTGATGGTTAACATTGGTGGACGAAGTGACGATTTGGCTTGTGTACACAAAAGACCAACCTGAATGCATTGATAAAAACTCAATATATTAACTAAATGGCTTTCTAGGCTGAGATACCTGGAGAGTGTACAAACACTCATACAAGCTCAATATTCCATCAGGAGACCTAGTACATATAGGCTTTCACACTATCGGGTGGTTTGAACCACTTCCTAACAAATAGGGTCTCAATCCTATTCTCAAGAAACAAACACTTAAACATATAAAAACTAACTTTCTCCATTAATGCTAACACTCCCCCTTAATGGAGAAAGGGTTCATTCAAAAACTAAAATGACATACGATGCCTGTTGGTCTTAGTCTCAGCTAGGCTTACAATGGTAAAAGGCAGAGCTTTCATTTTTATCTTCTTGCACTAGAGCCCATAGTTTTTCATTCGTGGATGAGGCTTCATCTTCACTTTCTTTGCCATGAGGTAGTATTGTATGTTCACCTCATTTCTTCCCTTCTGAAGGAAAGCTTGAATTCTTATTCTCGCCCTTCTCAGAATTATGGCAAGCTGGATAGGATAATTTTCCTTCTCACTATTTCAAGTGTCAATCATCTGAACGTCAGTGATGATTTCTTCATCATTAATTAATGTAACTTATGTGTCGATAAAGACATGGTGTTTGAAGCCATGCTTCAAGAAACTTCAATTCTTCTTCAGACTTAGTTTCTTTTTCTTGCCTCTCAATATATGCACAAAACAACATGTTAGATTTATAAAGAGGACCACATTCTCTTTTGTCTTCCTGCTCCTTCAGGAGAGCTTTCATTTCTCCATCTCTCCTTACTCCATCCCTCTTTGTTGTCATAGCTATGCCTTCAGCCTCTTCACTCAGTTATGTTGCTGCAGGCATGTTATGCAATTGATCTATATGTGAAGATAGACCTTCTTTCTCACCAAATAGTAATTCATCAATAAGATCTTTTTCAATCATCAAATTGATCCACTATTCATGAGGTATATAAGTCTCATCAAACTTCATTTCTGCATCAAGAAAACTTTCAGGTTCTACAATAATGGATGTGTTTCCATCATCACAAGTTCCAGTTATAGACACACATTCATCACCCATCATTGCATCTTCAATTTCACAATCAAATACGAGATCATTTTCAAGAGCAATATCTTAAACATCATTGCCCTCATTCAAACAGTATTTTATCCCGAAAACATCCCATAAAAATTTTGTACTAAGAATCTCTCAATATTCATATACTATGGTGAGTATGATGTTGACATCTACTATAGATGTTATAAGACTTAATGCTGATGCATCTCCACTATCATTAATAACATCTTCCACATAATCTAGTAAATTCACCTTCCATAATACTTTTTTCATTTTACTTGCCCATATTTCATAATTCATACCTAAAAAAAGATGGTAAATATGGCATTAACCTTTAATAATCTCACCAAGTTCCAAATCTGTATCTTGATCAGCTACAGGTCCATTAGCGTCAACCTGAAACACATCACTAAATTTAGCAAAATAATATTTTGCAATTCTCCTTTGATGCTTTATCCTTAGTTTTATATGAGACTCTTTCAATTTACTTTGAAGACCCATTTTCTCCTTCTATTTTCTCCCTTGCATCAACCACACAAGAATGCTTCAACCAGGAATACTCCACTTTCCTTGGGGCATTCAAGTCGAAGCCTCGACATATACATTCAATGAACTCGAAGGGCTTCTCAGCAGAATTCAACCTCTCCAAAGAGTTGAAGCTCTTAAATTGTACACAGACCAATGATATTGAACTGAAGTACCTCTTATGAGATTTACAGAGGTCTAAGTCCCCATGTTGATGCTGCAAATTTCCACAAATTTCCACCAAAATGAAAGTTATTGCAAACAATACAGGTTGCTTCGTTAACAGATCCCAATCCAAATCCTTTCCCTCTCAACTTTGGCTTTCGGCATACTACAAAACATCCACAATAGTTGCTTCTAAGGACCAGATTTAAAAAAATACAACCTAATCCTGCCTGGAAAAAATTAAACCCTACTTATGTCTGAATGATTTACCACAACATAATCGTCGATCCACAACTCATTCCATAGTCGATCAGTTACTGATTGTCTGTGGAAATAATCAAAGTTGTTAGATGAAGAGGGTGGATGAGGATCAAAGCCCCTTACTAGCCCTAGAACACGAACCAAAATCATCCACCAATTCATGTAATTCATGCATCAACACTCCAAAAAATAGAGTCATTGCCACTGCGTAGATCCTGAGGCATGCCTAACTGCTCTCACACAACTCCAAACTAATCCACAATCTTGCTTCAAATTCTCATGTAGCCATTAACAGGCAGCACGATAAAGTCATCGACAGGCAGCACATAGCACTTCCTCTGTCTTTGTTTGGTGATCCGCCCTATTGGTGATCTAGCCTCCGCACCTCACCTCACCATCCAACAGCCACTGCCAAGGCGTAGCCTTCTCTTGGCCTCCACGTAACTTCTCCAATAGTAAATTTGTGGGGACGGGACTCTACAGAGCTCTAGTGCCTAACCTCTACATAGCCAACATGATCTCGACCTCCGCTGCTCCACTTTGACCTCTATGCAGCCGACTTGATTTTGATCTCCGCTGCAACTGAGCGATGGATCTGAGCCTCCCGCAAACTCTTCAGGCATGTGGCTGGGTTAGAACGCAATTCCTGTGCACAATTCCACCTGTAGCTGCTGTCACGCTCAGAGTGGTCAAGGGTTATTCAGAAACTTGGATTCAACCATGCCCAAGCCAGTATGCATCTCTCTCACCAAACGAAAGAACCCACTGCCTCGAGCCAAATGAAAGAAACCACTGCCTCCCACAATGGGCTATGGATCCTTGTTTCCTCTTGCACTCCTACGCAGTCGAATTCTGTTCAGGGATCTGGCCTTAGGTCATTGATTCAAACACAATGCAGATTCGATACATTGATTGTCAAGCGAATCTCCTTCACTGGCTCTCCTCTAACGACCCCATATTTGTGGCTGAATGTGCATCTAATAGCACACACCTGTGTTCTCCCATTAGCCACACCAGGTTGATTTCAGGGAACAAGATTAGTGCCTTCTGAGAAGAGGTTAGCTTTTTTCCTCCTCAATCAATAACATGACAAATGCCACCGATCGTGATTCAATACAGAGAGAGAGGGCTCCTCCTTTTTTTGCTCACATACTCCCTCCGACATCTCTCACTTAGCTAATTCTGTTTACGAGAGTGGCATACTCCAAATCGATAGAATGTTAAACCAAACAAGCCACTCACCATACACAACTCAGGATATGAACAATAAATATCTCTCTTCGTCATAGCACTCTACCACACATAACTCTCTTGTGCTCTAACCAACCACTCAGATTCACAATTACAATGTTGCGCTCCAACACACTAGCATCAGACGGCGGCCCACCATGCAAACAATAGCCACCGTGCCGTAAGGTCTCAATTTCCTACACGCTCCTCCGAGCTCAAGGTCAGTGCGACTTAGCACCACGATCTCATGAAGATCTGCATGACTGTACACCAAATAGCTGTAAGGGATGACAAATGAAAAAATGTGGAAGGGTAATAGTGGGATCAACATGTTTGTGCACCGAACACTTGTGACTACTTCGGCTCAATCGCTATCTCCAGTCAGCTTATAGGATCAACAATCTTGAAGCTCTAATACCATGATAAAAACTCAATATATTAACTGAATGACTCTCGAGGCTGAGATACCTGGAGAGTGTACAAACACTCATACAAGCTCAATATTCCATCAGGAGAGCAACTTAGTAGATTTAGGCTTTCACACTATCGGGTGGTTTGAAACACTCCCTAACAAATAGGATCTCAATCCTATTCTAAAGCAACAAACACTTAAACATAGAAAAGCTACCTTTCTCCATTAATGCTAACATGCATCTCACCGCTTGCTTTTCATCGTATATTCCAATAATTTCTCGATAAATTATCCCCACAATGTTTCATGCTTCGTATGACCTCCATACTTGCATCATCATAGAGGCTTCATCATTATTATCAGATATATAGACACAGTGGACACATCCACATGAACTAAATATCATGGTATTAAATTAAAGGTAGATATGTATCTCACCCATCCTAAAAGAATCTGCATTTCAGCTGTCAAATTGTAGTTCATGTTCTTTCTTCCTATGATAATTTCAAGGACAAGAATGCCAAAGCTATAAACATTAGTTTTTATAGATACTTTCCCCAACATAGCATACTCTGGTGGCATATAACCGCTGCATATATAGAGTACAATTTCAAATATCATAAAATAAGGCAAAAGTTTAGAAATAGGAGAGGATAAGTTATTTGAAAAGGTAGCATAGTTGCAACCAATATTGTAAATCCTATGACCATAAAAAATCTTAATCAAGAATATAAGTATACCCCATTTTCCAACCAAAAAATGGTATAAATGTTTGACGTCTTGGGTAATTTCAAGCAATGTCATATGGTTAGTTATATGAAGGTAAAATATATGCATGGAAAATGTTTGACGTTACTAGATGGGAGATTGGAGATGGGTTTAAGGTTATGATCAAGCTGGACTCTATGGTCGGTATTAAGGAATGATTCACTTTGTGGGCTTCTTTACTGCAACATATCCATAATAAGGATATTCTTTATATGAAGCAGATACCTAACATACAGTCAGGGCTTTTGTTTGGCTATAGATGGAGTTCGGCATATGTACTAGACATCCGATATGGTCTCACAAAAGAATGGGTACATTACACTAAAATTTTAATTGAAATGGGTATCACTTTAGGAACAACATGATAAACTGATATGGAATGGCAAGACTAAGAAAGAAGCTCCAATGGTAGAAAAACATATATAAGCACTTATATCGGAAACCGCTAATACAAAATATAGATAAGTGGATTCAGGTCATGTGGAAGTGGGATATCTCGCTCAAGATGAAAATTCTTTTTTGGTTGGCGATGAATGAAAAAATATTAACCTAGAATATCCTACAACAAAGAAGTATGATTGGACCTGGTATATGTGGTCGATGTATGAATCATTTGGAAACATCAGAGTACTTATATTTATATAAGTGCTATTATGCATAAGCGGTATGGTTTGAAACTCTTCTTTCTTTAGGTATAAGGCAAATTTAGTGCAATGGTAACTTGTCTAACTTTATTAAGAGATGGTTTCTTACCAAGAAAAGGCATAAGGTTCTCCATTTATTTGTTATTTGGACCATTTGGGGCATCAGGAATGTGGAAATATTTGAACAAAAGATAGGGAAGCCTCAGACATATACAAGATAGTATCAACTTGATCCAAAATGGATCCAAAACACCCTCTAAGTATTTAAAATAAAAAAACTACCGCATAAGGAAAAACCTTACAAAAGGTGGAAAACATTATCGGGAATGAAAAACATGAAGAAACAGTGGAAACTTGGCCTATCAGAGGTCAAAGGAACGATGCACAGGAGCTATCCGATCTGGATGATCAACGGTCCAGATCCAATCAACATATCGCAATCGGCAAAGGCAGGTAGAGGCTATCGGAGGCTACCATATAAAAGTTGCGATAGCGATCAACGTGGGTTAATGAGGACCGTCGATCAAGCGCGTAGATTGACGACCCAAGTTAACTCACAATATCGCATCAGCAACAAATAAAGTAGCACTTACAATGGCCCGGGGGACTATGCGATATGCGATTGTGATCAATCGCATTGCAATATCACATCACAGTAATACAACGGAGAAGGGCCGATATAAATATGACTTGCGATAGCTAGACCCGATGGGGTTATAGATGATATCTAACATATTTTGAGATCTAGAAAATGACATTTTTTGTGTATTTCACATTTTCGCCAAATAAATGAAATACAAAGGAAATGTGCCCAATGCGATAAAACTAGACTCGATGGAACTTACAGATGCAAATATACAATATTTCAAGTCCGCCATAAAGCTAGTTTGAGGGATTTTCAGTGTTTTAATGTATTTTTACAAATACAAAGGAAACTAGGGCACAACGACACTTGCAACTTGCGATAGCGATTAAGGGCAGACCTGATAGGAGTATAGGGCAGATTTAAGGATATTTGAAGTCCGATAAATGGAAATTTGGTGAATTTTCCCGTGTTTTTAGTGAGTTTCTCTGTGTAAATAGAGAAGTCTATTTTTGGGAATTTCGAAGGCCCGATGGTCTCTTCCGTTGCAGAATAGGTGGCCACCTTCCCTGAAGACGTTACACCATGATTGGATAATGCTCAGAGGGGATTTGATCAAACAGAGGCCGGGAGCCAAAGAGCCTGAGAAAGGGAAATGAATAGACAATGCCAATTGGCTTAAAAGCCACAGAAGACAAAAGATAGAGGCAAGCAGTACTGAGACAGAGAGTGGAAGAAAGAGTTTGTGTACTTAGAGAGGCTTGAGGGATTCAAGAAAACTCTTGCTATTTTGTATTTGTGTGTTGAGAGTCAATTCGAGCTCACTGTTAGCGCTCAAATTTGCCTTAGGCTTAAATAAGGTAAAACTCAAGGCCACATCAAACCACGCTCAGCCTCGTAGCTAGCCCTACGAGGATAGGAGAGGGCTCTCTCCGAGTCAATCTCGGCAAAAGGTAATCAAAGAGGTTGAAATGACTAATTTGATAACTAATTTTAGGCTAGCTATGAAATACAAGAAATTTGAAATTGATTTTTTGAAGTTTTGTTGAATTCAAGGGAAAGGCAATTTTCGGTGCGGGGATGAGACAGAGTTTTTGCAGAGGTCTACTTGCGGTAAGATAGGCTTTTTTTTTATGCCTTTAAAGAGAATTAATGGATAGATAATATAGGTGAGATGTTAAGGAGAGAAAGAAACTTTCAAGGATTCTCCATAAACAGATGAAAACATGGAAAATTAAACAAACTTAAAGGCAGAGCATAGCAAAATTATGGATTCTACCTTAACACTTCATTTGTCCAATTGCAGAAGATTAGAGAAGGAAATCGATACACATAAACAACTTACAAACACTGAAAGAAGCACACCATCAACACATAAAGCCACATGAATCCAAAATAGTGCTGAAAAACCCTGCTCTTTCCTTTGCCAAAAATGCAGATAAAATATGTACAATAGAGTGGCGAGCTATTCCCAAGAGTCCAACCTCTCCTATTGAATGGAAATTTACATATATAGATCAAGCTAACCTCATTCCCTAACCTCTAGGGGTCGAGCTCCCCTTTCTAGGAGCAGTTTGAACCAATTCTAAACATGGAGCAAGAATCTAGATGACCAAACAACCTGCTTCTAAAAAGAAGGAAACTGATTCATTACATTAATTTCTTGCTAATTTGTAGATGAATCATCTAGAAGAAGGTAGATAAGTCCCATGTTACCTTACATACATCAAATTACATCATGTTGGGTCAAAAATTACATCAAGGAGTGAAACTGGTGAAAACTAGCCGAATTCGTGAGCTGAAGGTGAAAAATTGGCCAAAACCCTCTATGCGGAGCGCCTTGATCTCTATGCGCAGTGCACTTTTCTAGATGATTTTGAGGCACTTCCCAACACCCAAATATTTCTTACGGTAGCTTGTTGGAAAGCCCTGGATGTCTACTTTCCAACCCGAGTGGAATTTTCTAATTTAGAGCTCATTTGCCCCCTCAAAACGGAATTCTCCCAGAGGTACTTCCTACTGTGGCAAAAGGTGGCAACAAGGTGGGTTTCAAGATGTTTTTGGACCTTTTGACCATCCAGATCTCAATGAAATGCTTCGGAAATAGCTGAGCATGTGTAATTCTCCGTGAAAAATACAATACTACAAGCCATTTGTCATTTTGACCTCCCAATCTTGTGGGACGTGCACGACGCGCTGTGCGTTGAACCAAAAAACCTGTTTTGCAAGCCAAAAATTTCAAAATGACAAAAATTTCTTCGAATTTGCTCAAATTCGGAGTGAAGAACCTCCATCATGTGTTATGCTTAGCTAGCGAAGCTTCGGCCAAAACGCGAAGTGGATCCGACATCTTTCGCCTTTTTAATGCCTTGCTCAATCGCCTCTTTAGGATCTTCATTTTCGCTTTGCAAACATGCATGCGAGCCCAATAGTGAGTTTTCATATGACGAAGCATGTCCTTATCTTTGTTTGCCTTCGCCAACAATTTCTCCAAATGAGTGTTAACCCGGATAAGCATAGATTCTCGATCAATTGGTGTCAAATCACCGGGTCTCTTTCGGGCCAATTCTCCGTCTTCCCGGATTTTCCACAGCTCATTAAGTGTATGTTCATCTTCCAGCCGTTTGTTGCGCTGCTGCAAGTAGTTGATCACCCACTTAGCCATCTGCAATTTCTTTTGCAGTGACTCATTCTCAGCCCTTTGCTCTCCGATGATCTCCTTTAGCTCCGAGCTAGGAGAGCTAATATCAACATCAATGATATCCGTGTCCTGACCTCCTGAAGGACCCTCATCAAACATGGGCCTCTTGCCCCTATCCTAGATCTGTACTTGTGTTGAAGAAGAAGGCAAGACCCCTTCCACATGATGTGGAGGTAATACTCGCTGTGCTGATGAAGTCAACGAGACCCCTTCCACCCTGGGTGGAGATAGTACTTGTCGTGTAGATGCAAATAAGGCCCTGTGGCCTCGCTGATATGTCACATACATTGGAGCATTGACATGCTTGGTCTCAGGAATGTCAAACTGCTATGAAGGCCCTCCCTCATCATGAACTATCTTGGGAGGTGGCTGAGGCACTGTGAAGAAGTCACAAGCAATAAAATCCTCCCAAGTAGTGCCCTGCTATGCTAACTGATGAATCACCACGATCTTGATCAAGGCATAATGATAAATACTGTTATGTTGTTGTGTTGGGGTCTTTCTTTGTACAAGAGGCACCATCTTCTCTATGTTGCGAAACATGAAGTATGGAATGTTCATCATACGTACCCTTCTAAAATGCATCAACGAACGGACATGGTACGCATAAAGATGGGAGAATTTTCCCTCACAACTGAAATACCAAATGATAAGTCTCATCAAAGGTGCAAATTGATCATTGAGGTAGTGGAAAGGAAAAACTCTGCTCAAGTGCTTCATATACCCAGGTTTGATGTATGGCTGATAGTAAGATTTCTCTAACTGCTGACGTTTATTCCATTGCTCTCCTACATTTGGTATCCCAGTGGCCTCTGCAATAATCTTTGGTGACAAAATGAAATCAACTCCGACGAGGTTTACATGGCCATCATGTAAATGTAGAATGAATAAACGAGCTAGCTCACAATGATGCTGGAAGTGTGAAATTAATTCACAATAGCGATAGCATGACTGACGGCGAAAAAAATCCATTACAAGTGGGCAATCTTGCAATTGAGCCAAAGAAGTAGGCTCTTCCCTGAGAGGCTTACCACCTTTGCCACCTCTGCGAGACCTTCTTGGCACATTACCCTCTGCTGTAGAATCACTATCATACTATTGTTCATACTTTGACCCCGTGTCTGACATGGCTTCGGTGTCAAGATGTCTATGATATATATAAATGTCGTGGAGTTAATCTCAAAACTTTAGTAATCTGGCCACAACATCAAACAAACCATGCCATATTTAACAATGCTCTGTTTTCAATGAATTTACAAAAATAGTCCCCTTTTGACAAATGAGCAAAATACAATGTGTTCTCTTTGGAATGTTTGACTAGGGTGCACAAACGAGTAAGGAGTTGGTTTTGTGATCAATGAATGATGAGAGACATCTTACTAACCACCCACATAGTTTAAAACAACTTTAAGGGATGCCTTTGTTATGAACCTAGGGTTTCATTTTCCCAAAACCCAATACATCAAATCCGTTCTTTGAAACATGTATCAAACACCCTAACATTACTAGGCAGCAATAACATACCTATTTGTAAGCTTGGAGTGAGTTTGGTTGAGTTTTGGGTGCATACACTGGTTTTTCTATGGCTGAGATCCAATGTGTAGCGCTCAACCCCAATGCACAGCACGCACTCCTATGCGCAACGCCTTTGTAAATTTGCACTGGCGCAAACTGCCCAATGTGCAGCGCACCACCCAATGCGCAGCGCACACTTCCTATGCGCGGTGCACACCTGTAACTCTGTCCACGGGTTTGCAAACTAGTTTTTCGCCCTCCAATACTTGAACACACTCTTGCTTTGATATTTGCTGAACAAATAGACTTGTTTTCCCCTTATATACAAACAAAATATCTACTTTGATTTAAATTGATTCAAAAACCCACTTTGTAAGGTTTGGCACTTTTCACTTTTGGTCTTTTAATACAACACTGCTTTTTGATTTTCTCATGCTTTGCTGAAGTTTGGACTAATGATCTTTTGTTGATTTTTTTGCAGGGATCTAGCATTTTGGCTTAGGAGAAGATCAGAGACTTGCTCTGAAACTTTTGAGATAAAACAAATACAATTATTTACAATTACAATTTTTAGTTCCAAAACAGAGTTCTAGACTAAAAATGTTTTTAAATTCTTTTTGAGGAAACATATTAAATGAAAATATTTAGAAACCAACCTCATGGCCTGCAGGGTTTTAGTATGTGTATGCATGGGACTCAAAACCCTAGACTCTAGGACTAAAGTCCCCAATAATGTATGACAATGAAGAAAATGACCATGTACTTGTATTTTTTGAGAAATTTTTACTAACCCTGCAGGGACAAATATGAGGGAACACAAGACAACCAAACCCCCTCGTCAGTCAATGGCATGTCTGTAGTGAAATGCAACGAAGTGGAACAAGCGAGACACCTAAAAATGATATGCAAAAGCGAAAATATCTTTGACGGAGGGCTATAAGGACCGACTCTAACACTCACATTTTGTAAAACTCTATTCTTGAAATACATAATAGAGAGGTCACCACTGAAGGCTGGACCAGGAGATGCAGCCCAAGAGTTTTGGGTGAACTCCATATTAAACTTGTTGTGTTATGTGTGTTTGTCTATTATGTTTCTCTAACTGCTCATTTCCTGTATTATTGGCAATATTCTTGATCTGTTGCACTAAGTAATATAGGGAAATCCATGCACATGAGTCTGTAATACCTTGAAAGTAATCTAAGATCTTCAAGTGGTATCAGAGCTTTTGGTTTTTGGTTTGCTAAGGTTAGACAAGCTTGTGCTAGAATTTTTTTGAATGCTAACTTGGTCAAAGCTCAAATTGGGAAACAGAGAACTTGTTGAGGCCAACCTAGAAATTGGAAGAGTCTATCTGAGGAGGAGAATCTCAGAAGAAACTCATTTGTACTCAGAATCTCAATTCATGGATAGTTTTTTATGGCCATGAGGGCCATGGTGGAAGAGATGTATCAGGAATTTAAGAAGGGTCGAGGTCAAAGCACCTCAACACCCAAGCAAGATAAAGGAGCTAAGAAACCTTCTCTAGATGCCCCTCCAGAGGGCAAAGGGAAAGGGGAAAAGCCTCCTCCATCATCTCCTGCACCATCTTCTTCATCATTCTCATATCCTAGCCCTGAGAAGAAAAAGAAGAAGACTTCTGTGATTAAATTAGATGTAAGATTTGATTTTCCAATTTATGATGGGGAATTAAAGTAGAAAAGCTAGATAAAAGGATTAGATAGATTGATGTATATTGCATGGTGCAAAACATCGATTCAGAAAGGAGAAAGATTTAGCTGGCCAGCCTTCGCCTTGGAGGAATTTCCCTAGTGTGGTGGGAAGGCTGGACACAAGCTGATTTAAAGAAGGATAGTAAAATTCTTTCTATCTGGAGTGAATTTGTTTCTACCATTAAAAAACAATTCTATCCACTAGCTTATATGCAACAAGCAATGATGAGTTAGCAAACTCTTCACCAATTAAAGGGGTAAAGTGTATAAAGTTATACCTAGGAATTTAGAAAAAGAGCTTTAATTCTAGGCGTTTCTCTAGACTCACCTAAAACTTTGCTGAAGTATATAGGTGTTATGCATAGCTATTTGAGGCACACCATTCTCATGTTTAACCCCACTAGCCTAAATGATGTATCAGTTCATGCTACACATCTAGAAGTTAGAGGCAAGAATGTGAACCCAGAGATTGGGGGATCATCAAGACCCTCTGCAAGAAAAAACAAGGAAAAGAAGAAGTTGAGATGGAAAGAGAGGAAGGCAAACACTGTACAGAAAGACAAACCTTCATGCACTCACTGCAAGAAGGATGGCCATGATGATAAGCACTACTAGTCTTTGCATCTGGAGTTGAAACCCAAGAAGTTCGGTGGTAAGAAGAAGAAGATTGTTGCTGCTATTCAGAAAGACTTGGGGTCAGACTTAGGTGATGAAACGACAGTCACAGCTATAGGTATAAAAGGTAAAAATTATGAAGCATATACAAGTAATTCTACACAATCTATTGATAATGAAGATAATGAGAGGAAAAGACATGAATCTTTTCATATTAGAGTTATTTCCAAGCATCAAAATATTGATACTTTATTTGATAGTGGATCACAAGTAAACTTGATTTCTGAAGCAATTGTAAAGAAGTTGGGATTACTAACCACACCTCACAAGAAGCCATATCCATTAGGTTGGGTATGTGATAAAGAAAAGCTATAAGTGACTAGAATGTAAACTTAGGTTTGCTATTGGGTCAACATTTGTAGATGAGGTTGAGTTAGATATAATTCCCTTGGATATATGTGGTATTGTTTTAGGCAGTCCTTACTTGTATGATAGAAAAGCCATTTTTTATAGAGCTGAAAATAAGTATCAACTCACTAAAGATGGAAAAGAGTATATTGTAAGAGCTCATAAACTCAAAAATAATTACTCTCTCATAAACTCAGGGCAGATGAAAAGAATTGTAAATTCATGCAACAATGGTTGTAAAGGAAAAGCACCCTGATAAAACCAATATATTTGAGGGCTGCGATGTTAAATAGAAAGTTTATTTAGAAAAAGTTGTTTTAGAATATGATATCCTATTTGAAGAACCTAAAGGTCTGCCACCCAAAGGGGAAATAGTACATGATATTCATTTGCAGCAAGATGCTCCATTGCCTAACATCGGAATGTACAAGTTATCCACTTTAGAGACTACAGAGATCAAGAAGTAGGTATAGGAGCTGCTCAAGAAAGGGTTCATAAGACCAAGCACATCACCATGTGGATCTCCAATCATGTTGGTGAGAAAGAAAGATGGTTCGTGGAGGATGTGCATTGATTACAGAGCACTGAATAAAATAATGATCAAGAATCGTTATCCTCTTCCTCGCATTGATGATCTATTAGATCAGCTAAAAGAAGAAGTTTACTTTTCCAAGTTGGACTTGTGTAGTGGCTATCATCAAGTCAGAGTAGCAGAAAAAGATCCATGGAAGACTACTTTCAAAACAAAGCAAGGACTTTATAAATGGTTGGTTATGACTTTTAGCTTAACTAATGCTCCTGCCACTTTCATGAGAGTTATGAATGATGTACTCATACCTTTATTGATGATTTTGTAACTGTATATTTAGATGAAATTCTTGTTTTCAGTAAAACATGGGAAGAACATTTGAAGCATGTAAAGCAGACTCTAGATGTTTTGAAAAGAGAAAATCTCTATGTTAAGTTATTGAAATGTGAATTTGGCAAAACATCTTTAAATTATTTGGGTCATATTGTAGGGGGTGGTGAATTGAAGATAGATCCCTCTAAGGTTGAAGTCATCGTGAACTGGCCTAAACCCAAATCTGCTATAGAAGTTAGGAGCTTCCTAGGAGCATCACAATATTGGAGAAAGTTTATTACTAACTTTTCCTTGATTGTAGCTCCCTTACATGCTTTAACAAGATTGAACAAGTTGTTTAAGTGGGGAGGCAAACAGCAGAAAACCTTCGACACCTTAAAAGAAAAAATTAGTAGAGCACTTGTACTAGCACTGCCAAATATTCAACGTCCATTTGAGATTGAAATAGATGCCAGTGACGATGCCATGGGAGCAGTGTTGATGCAACATGGTAAACCCATATGCTATAATTGTGAGACATTTAATTATGTAGTAGTTAATTATCCCACATATGATAAAGAATTGTATGCATTAGTATAGAGTGTGAAAAAGTGGAAACATTACTTAATGGGCAAGGAAACGATCATCCATATAGATCATCAACCACTTCAATATTTGCACTCACAAACTAAATTGAAGCAATCAAGAAACTATAGGTGGATGGTTTTTCTACAACAGTTTCATGTAGTCATCAAATATAAGAAGGGCATACACAATAAAGTTGTAGATATGTTCTCCAGACAAATCATAAATGCATCTACTATACTTAAGCATAACTCAGTAATGCATGAAAGCTACATTGGACAATATGCTCAAGATATAGATTTTAAAGATGTATATGCAACTTTAAGCTATGGCAAACAAGTAGAAGAATTGGATTATTATGTTAAGGACCAACTCTTGTATCATTTGGGAAAGTTATTTATTCCACAAACTGAAAGAGTTAACATAATTTGGGAAGCACATACTTCTCTTATATCAGGTCACTTTGGTGTAAGTAAAATAGTTGCATAGCTGCAAAGGTTCTGTTATTGGCCTAGAATGCATGAAATAGTTTCTAGATATATTAAAGGGTGTACCATGTGTGCTAAAGGCAAGCACATCACTAGAAAATTAGGTTTGTACACTCCACTCCCAGTTCCTTCTCGTCCTTGGGAAAGTGTTCCCATGGACTCTGTTGGGGGATTGCCAAAATCTAGAAAAGGTCATGATTATTTATATGTTATTGTGGATAGGTTCAAAAAAATGTGTATTTCAATACCTTGTAACAAGCAGATTACAGCTGAATAAACATCAAAGTGGTTCTTTGAACACGTTTGGGTTCATTTCGGGTTATCCACTTCCATTATATCTGATCGAGATTCTTGATTTGTTGGGAAGTTTTGGTCAAGCCGGTGGGAGTTGATGGACACCAGACTGAAGAAAAGCACAACCTTTCATCCACAAACATATGGCCAAACAGAGGTAGTGAACAGGACAGTGATCTAGTTTCTCAGGGGCTATTGCAACAAGCATCCCAAGCTTTGGGATGAACATTTGTGTTATGTGCAACATTCTTACAACCGTGCTAAGCACTCTTCTAAACAAAGATCTCCTTTTGAGACTTGTTTTTGTTTTACACCAAAGTCTCCCTTGGATTTTTTCTTTGGAAAAGACATAGCGGTTAATGGACATAGTGATGTGGACAAAGAAACCAAGTTCATTGAACAGATCCAATAAATTCACCAAGCAGTATAGGAACAACTAGAAAAGAGCTAGGCTAAGTACAAGGCGAGGCATGATATGCATCGAATTGAACATAGCTTCCAAGTTGGTGATCAAGTCTAGTTGTATATTAGCAAAGACAGAATGCAAGGTGAAGGTAAGAAGCTGAAGCCAATAAGGAAAGTTCCTTTGAAGATACTTGAGAAAATTGGTGAAAATGCTTTTTTCCTTCATTTTCCAGCTTACATGCATATCTATTCAGTAGTTAATGCAGAGAACTTGAGATTGTTTGAACCTTCATTGATTGAAAATCCTGAAGAGAAAAGTTAGTTGCCTTATATTGATGATATGTTTCCTGAATATCTCAGTGGGTTGCAGGAAGATACAGTTCTGGACAGAAAGGTGAGAACTACTCACAGAGGGGATACTGAGTACCTCAGAATTGGACTGAAAGGTTCAAAACCAAGCAGTGCAGGATGGATGGAAATTGGACAAGTGAGGAAGTTGTATCCTCACTTGATCGATGCTTAAAAACCAACTTTTAGTGGTCCAAAAGCTTTTTCAGTGGGAAGGTGTGATCCAAAATGGATCCAAAACACCCTCCAAGTCTTTAAAATAAAAAAACTATCGCATAAGAGAAAAACGTACATAAGGCGGAAAACATTATCAAGAATAAAAAACATGAAGAAACAGTGCAAAACAAGGCTATCAGAGGTCAAAGAAATGACGCACAAGAGCCGTCGGATCTGGCAGATCAATGGTCTAGATTCACTTGGCATATTGCAATTGGTGAGGGCAGGTGGAGGCTATCAGAGGCTACCATATAAAAGTTGCAATAGCGATTAGTGCGGGTCAACGAGGACCGTCGATCAAGCACGCAGATCGACTGCCCAAGTTAACATGTGATATCACATCGACAACATATAAAGGAGTGCTTACAACAGCTCAGGGGATTATGCGATATGAAATTGCGATAAATTGCATCACATATCGTGTCGGAGTAATACAACGGAGCAGAGTCGATATAAATATGACTTGTGATGGCCAGACCTAATGGGGTTATAGATGATATTTAACATATTTTGAAATCCAAAAAATGACATTCTTTTGTGTATTTCACATTTTCGCCAAATAAACAAAATACAAAGGAAATATGCTCAATGCGATGAAACTGGACTCGATGGAACTTATAGATGAAAATATATAATATTTCAAGTCCGCCATAAAGCCATTTTTGCAGGATTTTTAGTGTTTTGATGTATTTTTACAAATAAAAAGGAAACCATGGCACATGGGGCACTTGCGACTTGCGATAGTGATTAAAGGCGGACCCGATATGAGTATAGGGCTTATCTAAGGATATTTGAAGTTTGATAAACGACAGTTTGGCAAATTTTCCCGTGTTTTTACTGTATTTCTCTGTGTAAATAGAGAATGCTATTTTTGGGGATTTCAAAGGCCCGATGGTCCCTTCCGTCATAGAACAGGTGGCCACCTTCTTTGAAGACATTATGCCATGATTGGCTAATGCTCAGAGGGGATTTGAGCGGACAAATGTCGAGACCCAGAGAGCCCAAGAAGGGGAATGAACAGATAGCACCGATTGGCTTAAAAGCCACAGAAGACAAAAGACAGAGGCAGGCAGCACTGAGACAGAGAGAAAACAGAGACAAAGAGTGGAAGAAAGAGTTTGTGTACATAGAGAGGCTTGAGGGATTCAAGCAAACTCCTTCTATTTTTTATTTGTGTGTTGAGACTCAATTCAAGCTCACATTTTGTAAAACTCTGTTCTTGAAAGACATAATAAGGAGGTCACCACTGAAGGCTGGACCAGGAGATGTAGCCTAAGAGTTTTGGGTGAACTCCATATTAAACTTGTTGTTTTATGTGTGTTTGTCTATTATGTTTCTCTAACTGATCATTGCCTATATTATTCACAATCTTCTTGATCCGTTGCACTAAGTAATATAAGAAAATCCATGCACATGAGTCTGTAATACCTTAAAAAGTAATCTAATATCTTCATTTTTAGATCACAAATTACGTAAAAATGAGGTTGAAACAGATATAAAAAGGTTTAAGGTATAGAATGAACAAGACATATGGGGCAGTTATCATGTAGGTGTTTCTGATGGTGCATGTAAAGAGAGACTTTGTGGTTGTGGGGTGGTCATTGCCATTAATCCTGATCATTTTTGGTGGGAAAGTGGTAAGGGATCAAATAGCAGGGTGGAACTTTTAGCACTTTGGAGAGTTCTAATTGTAGCGAAATGGCACATGATAGACAATATCCAGATCTTCGGGGATTTAAAGGGAATTATAGAATGAGTGATGCATAATACAAATTTCAGTCCACTCATTCTAAAAAATTGGATGAATAGGATTCAAGAGATGATGATAATGTTTTGAGAAATACATTTTGAACACATATATAGCGAACAAAATTGGATAGTAGACATGCTATCAAAGAGAGGGATGAAGAAGCCAATAGGGAAATTTTTTTCCTCAACATTTGAATAGGAATAGATGATCAACTCAGAAAGCATCAATTATGCATAGTGTTAAAGGGAGAATGCAACTTCCGCCCAAGAAGGACAAGCATAATGAGAACAATTGAACTTTTTGTTTTTTTTAAAAGTGATGATGGTAATATATTTTGTTTAGAGTTAATACTAGTATGTAGAATATGTAATTTTAAATTTACAAGTAACATAGATGATTAAAGATCAAAAAGTGACTTAACGGTCCTTTGCTGAACAATTAATAACTTAGACAAATCAAGTCGGTTTTTTTTATAAGTAAATGAAAAAGGAAAAACCTAGACAATGTACTACTCTTTTCTAAATACAAAAAGGTACAAAAAGGTAGCGTTTTTTATTTTTATTTTTATTTATTAATTTATTATTTATTATTTATTATTTTTAATTATTATTATTATTATTTCCGCTAAAAAAATATGACTACAATATTGTCAATCCTATTGAAATGAAATCAACATAGAGTAAAACATCTGCATTAATAGTGTGTGAGAGTGATGATTGTATTGAAATCTCACTAAGTGCCAACAACTCTTGCAGTACTGATGTGAGTTTGGTTATCAGGGAAAATCCTGGCTAAACCAGAATCTGCTATCTTAGGGTTCAACTCCTTGTCCAACAACACATTTCTTGCTTTAACATCTCGATGAATAATGTGCGGTCTCGAGTCCTGATGAAGATTGAGAAGCCCACGAGCTACTCCCATTATTATATTGTAACACTTCCCCCAATCAAGTTGGTTGTGTTTGATTGGGTCTATATGCATGCATGACATTAATTAATTTGGCATAATCTGGATATACTTGTTCAAACAGTAATAATTTTAATTTCCCGTCTACTTTCATAATAAAATGGAAGCCACTCACTGAATAAAATTTGATCAAGGCTCTTATTGGGTAAGTATTCATAGACCAATAATATTTTTTATCTCTCTACACAACAACCCAATAGGCATACAAGATTTCTATGTTGAATTTTGGCGCCATGTTTAACTTCATTTCAAAACTCTTTCTTTCTTTTTTTGCCAAGTTCCATTCTAAATATGTTGAATAATAATAAGTGAGTCCCCATGGATAAAAATCTTTGTGACTTGAACAACTTTTTCTAAAAGAAGAACTTGCAGCAGGCCATGCATTTCAACCTGGTCATTGGTCATATTTCCCAACTTGCATGCATGACTTGTAACCAATTTTACTTTGAGGCTATACAAAAGAATCCCATGAGGTGTAGCTCAATTGGTGATTACCTTGTTATGATTAATATGTAAAAGCATTAGATTCAAAGTGAAAATCCCCGTGGGTTCGACGGACAAAAAAACAAATATGAATCCCATAAATGTTATACAACAAACACTAAAAACTGCTTTTACATAAATATTAATTATTCTTCCAAGAATAAAATTTCATTCATGAATCATTTACACCTAATGTAATGGTATCCTCAGATGCATGAGCTACCCATCTATAACACATTTATTTATCTTTATCATGCAATTTTCTTTATTTTTTATTTATGCCCAAACTATGGCATCAACTACAATATACACAAGTTCTATGTTCTAGGGATTTGGTACCCAATATTGTTTTAAGAGTTTTTCGATGTAATTCCATGATCTATGCTTCACCAATCAACCTTAACAAAAATAATCGACTTATGTATACTACCAAAGAAGGTATCTGAGGTGGTCATTCCCATCCAAATAATCTCCCATCTATCCTCATTTCATGATTTAATGGGAATCGTATATGCATTTCCTCAACATATCCAATAAGATTTCCATGTTGCACTTGGGTCTATCATATATTGGTTTGCCTATTACATTTAAAAATCCTTCATAATACTTGAGATACATGGCATTTTTCTGCTAAGAATAGGGGTTATTTCCTTGTCTTCAGTCAATATTCATTAGAAGATGAATGAATTATGTCCACTATCATATGATCATTGCAAATTTTATTCAAAACTATTAAGTGTGAAATTTCTGAATCTAACACATTAGAAACCCCTACTGCAATTTCTGGTTTACTATCTCCTACTTGTTCTTTACATTAACAAGCTATTTAATTGCATAAATATAGAAGTAAACACAAATGCAACCTTCAAAGATACACAGTTCATGCATTCAATTAAACAGAAACAATAACACAAGGGACACCATTACTTTTGGACAATCATCCTCGGAAAAACCCAATGAGGGAAAATCGATGCAGCATATATGAGGGTTTTATTATTAAGCATATTTCGTGAATACAACTAGGGTGCCAAAAATGGCTCACCCAATAGAAAATGTACTCGGTAGTAGTACCTCTATTCGGAGACAAATATTCTAGAAAATCAACAACCGAATGATCAACCCCGCAGTGACTCTGACTGTAACTTGTGTTGGATAGCGAAATTTTCTCCAAGCACTGCTCTAGAACTGTGTCATCCTCTCTGGAATTGCATCACCCTCTCCCGGTTCAGGATCTATTGGTAAGATCGCAATATGCCCCACATAATCTTCCAGTGCTGCCTCTGAAGCCCTCTACGTCCTCTGCGTCAGTCTCTATGGATTCTACATCAGCCCCTATGACCCTCTATGTCCTCTGCACTGGACCCTATGGCCTCTACGTCAGCCCTCCTTGGCCTATGTTGTCTTTCTCGACACTTTGTTGCCTCTCTTCTATGTATTCTTCAACCTTGGATTGAAATCCCTTGCTTAACTACCCCTCACTGCAACTGATCTCTAACTGGATTTCCTCAACAAACCCAACCCCATAAAACCAAATTCTTGATTTCTCTTAGTGTATCTCCAATTGACCATCAAGCCTCATCTTATACTTTTCCTATTGACGATCCAATGGCTGAGATTAGGTCCCTAATCAATGACTAAGATTATATCTAGCTTGATCCTCATTACTTAGAACTTTCTCACCCATTTTATATTAATACACATTAATATTTTTATTTTCCTAAGTTTAGACTTAGGAACCCATTAAAAGTATTAATTATTTTAATATCTCTTCATCTGGGTGGAATTTGGCCAAACAATTTTTGAGTCTTGGAGATCTCATGTGTCTTACCCTCTCCATCAAATTTGATGGCTAGAGCACATCGGATGCAACCAAAAATAAATACTCCATGTTAGCAAGGAATGTGCTCTAGTAATGCTTCACCATAGAAGAATCACATTGATCCTCCACATCGGTCCTCCTATGCTAATGCTAGACCTAGTACCCCACATCCACTACATTACTACTTCTTGTACTACTTCCCATGACACTGCCACTGCCACTGCTACATCTATACTACAGCTCCCTCTCAACACGTTGCATCATCCTGCCCATAGCATTATCACTGCTAACTACTGCACTGCAACTTAGTTACCGAGACATAAGTAACTGACTTCCCCCAAATATTGACATCACGGTCAGTGTGGAAGCCTTGTGATGTTGAAGCCACCTCTGTTGCTATCCTATGCTGCCTCTGCTACCACTGTGGTGCTCCAAGTTCTTCTGCCACTCTTGCACTGCTGCAACCTCCACTAAGCTACTACACACTTCTGCACTCAAACACTGCACTGTCTGTCCATCACATCTTGCTCCACCTGACACCTGTCATCATGCTACTATCATTAAGGGCTCCTATAGCTGGATGTGATCCAAGAGTTTGGGTACCTCAAGGATCTTGCCCCTCTCCTGTAATCCTCTCAGTTACAACTCAATGTCTCCCCACCTCTTCTCTAGAGGTGCATGAACACTCATGGCACAGTCGTCATCAGTCTTGACATCCTTCTCCACCTTTGATGGAGCAACCTTTGAGTCGAAAGCTTCTCTCTTGCCTTTCTTCTTAGGGCACTAAGATGCATAATATCCCAGCTCCCCACAATCGAAGCATTTGACCTTGGAGATATCTTTATTCTTCCTCTTTTGAACCCCCTACTGTCCCACAGATCCTAGATCTGCATCCTCCTCATCCTCTTTCTTGATTCGAACTCCCTTACTGCTACTTCATGCCTTAGTCAACCTCCTGATCTCTTCTTGTCAAAGAGTTGCCCACATCTCCTTCCAATTGGGGAGGGCTGCTATGCCCTACATTCAGAGCAATCCTGACCATAAACTATGGATTCAGTGTAGACCCCACAAATTTAAGTTGGTCACGAATTCCTTGTAGCTTGAGCAGGAATAGATCTATCTCTTCTCCTTTCTGCATCTGATATGACCTCAACTGATTCTCTAATAACATCTTTTGTTCCATAGAAGAGCCTTGGTATAAGGTGGTTAGTCTCTGCCACATCTCCCTTGTTGTGTTCTTCATAGCAATATGTAGTATGACATGATCCTTCACCCCTTCTAGAATCATGCATTTTGATTTTGCCTCAGCCTCCTCATACTTCTCATTTTCGTTCGAGTCAACTGGCAAAACTATGGTTTTCAAGGCATAGTCCTTGATGCGATTCTTATACAGGATTGCTAGGATCCTGGCCTTCCAGATGACAAAATTGGAAGCCCCGTCCAATCTGTCTTGATCCCTTAATCTGTTTACTACCATCTTTATTCCTCTTCACTAGGCTCCCTCTAAGTCTCGACTTCCATCCTCGAAATCCTCCAGCCGATTGTCGAATCACTCCTCTTGAATCCTCCTTTTCCCTGCAACTCAGATCTAGATTTCTTAGCTATAAATCTATCGAGGTAGTGCTTCCCTATACCTTGGTTCAGTCCCCTTAGACATTGTTCTGCACAGATAGAAACAACTTCCCACCAGCTCCTCAAATCACAATTTACAGAACTCCCTTAGCCCCGAAAACTAAAGAATCTGAGCCCTTCAAGCTCTGTGCAATCATGGCTTGGGCTAAATCTTCCCCTCCCGACCAACTGCATCAATCCTTCCTGGCTGAGAAAGATGAAGTGGCTCTATGTAAGCTTGTTCTACCCCACTTTGCCTCTGCGCTAGCCCTTCTCTTGGCTCAGAATGCTGATGCAGGGTCTGCGTGAGCCTCAACGTCATCCTCTCAGCACTGTGTCACTCCTCCTCTTGCCTCTTCAGCTCTGGAACAACTTTGTCTCTTGGGACAACAGTTTCTTTCCTGCAAATTCTCAAATTTATTTGATTGGTGTCTTCAGTCCTCCTTGATCTGCAATCCCTTTAATACCATGTGAAAATTTCTGAATCTAACAGATCAGAAACCCCTACTGCAATTTTTGGTTTACTATCTCCTACTTGTTCTTTACATTAACAAGCTATTTAATTGCATAAATATCAAAGTAAACACAAATGTAGCCTTCACAGATACACAGATCATGCACTGAAGTAAACATAAATATTAACACAAGGGACACCATTATTTTTGGACAATTGTCCCTGGAAAAACCCAATGCGAGAAAACTGGTGTAGCATATATAGTGTTTTATTATTAAGTAGATTTCGTGAATATAACTAGGGTGCCAGAAATGGCTCACCTAATAGAGAATGTCCTGAGTGGTATTACCTCTATCCCGAGATAGATATTTTGGAAAATCATCAACCGAATGATCAACCCCACAGTGAATCCAATTGTTCCTTCTGCTAGACAGTGAAAGCTACTCCAAACATTGTTTTGGAACTCATCACCCTCTCTCGAACTGTGTCACCCTCTCCTGGCTCAAGATTTGCTGATCAATTCAGAGTTCTCTCAACAGAATCTCCTAGCGCTCCCTATGAAGCCCTTTGTGTCCACTCCGTTAGTCTCTACGGATTTTAAGTTAGCCCCTAAGGCCCTCTACATCCTCTTCACTATCTCCTACGACCTCTACATTAGCCCTCCTTGGACTGTGTTGTCTCTCCCAAAAATTTTCTACCTCTCTACTATGTATTCTTCAGCGTTCGATCAAAATCCCTTACTGAACTACCCCTCACCACAACTAATCTCTAACTCTATTTCCTCAGCAAACCCAACCCGAGATAGTCGAATTCTTGATTTTTCTTGGTGTATCTCCAACTGATCCTCAAGCCTCCTCTTATGCTTTTCCTATTGAAGATTCAACGACCGCGATTATGTCCCTTGTCAAGGGCTAATATTTGATCTGGTTTGATCCTCATCCCTTAAAACTTTCTAACATGTTTTATATTAATACACATTAATATTTTTATTTTCCTGAGCTTAGACCTAGTAACCCATTAAAAATATTAATTATTTTAATATCTCTTCATATGGGTGGAATTTATCTAAACGATTTATGGGTCTTGGATATCTCATGTGCCTTTGACTCTCCCCCAAATTTCATGGCTAGAGCACATATGATGCTAACAAAAAGCAACATTAAGAACACTTTTTCAATACTCTACCTTATTGTTCCATTGCTCTATGACAATTAAGTAAGCCTCATTATTGATGGTGTCTTCCACATTCTTATGCATGATCCAATTCCTTCATTTAGTTCTTTTATAATGTCCTCATTCTTGTTGGCATTATGTTTCTGGTATGGTTATATGTTACAGATGTTGTACTTGATGGCAACACCCATGGCATGGCTCTCAATATGATGAGAATT
>APFE030189164.1:0-13622 GCA_000404065.3 Pinus taeda
ATCGTGGGAATCGAAACCAACATATTGCAGCAAATATCGTCTAGCCAAGACGCAGCAAACGGTTGGGTTAAGGACAACATTGTGCCGTTCTATCCCGCCACCAATATAAAATACATTGCAGTGGGCAACGAGGTTTTTAAGAGCAAGGAGAACGTTCAGTATCTTGTTCCTGCCATGAAGAACATTCAAACCGCGCTTAACATGGCCAATCTGCAGAATAAGATCAAGGTATCCACCACCCACGCCTCCGAATCTGTGATAGGCAACTCCTACCCACCTTCTAAGGGAGCATTCACAGACGAGGTGAAGGACACCATGAGCTCTGTGCTGCAATTTCTGTCAGATAACGAGGCTCCTTTCATGGCTAACGTCTATCCATTTTTCAGCTACGTCAACAACTGGAAAAACATTAAGCTGGATTACGCTCTTTTTCAGTCCAAGTCTCCGGTGGTAGAGAGCTACACCAACTTGTTCGATGCCATTGTTGATACTATTATCTCCGCCATGGAAAATTTGGGATATGACAACATCCCACTCATCGTTACTGAAAGCGGATGGCCTTCGGGTGGCAACATTAATGTGGCCACCATTGAGTATGCTCGGACTTATAACAACAATCTCATCAGCCATGTATTATCGAATGCAGGGACGCCCAAGAGGCCGGGAAGGAGCATCGAGACCTATATCTTCGCCCTTTTCAACGAGGACAAGCCAAGTCAAGATGACACAGAACGTCACTATGGGCTCTTCTACCCTAATAAATCGCCGGTATATGAGGTCAACTTTTCTCCGTGATTGACTTGCGAGGAAAACACTCGCACCACGTCAATGAAGTCGATGTCGACAAACCATAGTCATCTGCATGCAAAATGCGGTGAGTTATGTGATGGAGGATGCTACTTATACAATCGTCCTCCTAAATAAATTCTAATAAAGTTTGGAAGCTGTCATTTGAATAATCTGGCTGGAAATGGAAGGCCTTCCCATATAGTTTTTAAAGTAAATATTTTAAAGGTTTGACAGTCTACTAGATCTACCGCGTAGCCGTTTATGTTTCTGCACTAAAAGCGCCCCCCAAACAAATTAGTGTTTACATATTCTAGTCTTCAAATCGCAGCGGTGTTGATCCATTTGAACAGAAAGATTAAAAGAATAGTTCGGTTTTCCAAAAAATTAGAGACCTTTAAACTAAGGTGCAAACGATAATGGCCACGGAATAGAAAAATGGAAAGCGCTATTTAAGCCATTGCAAGCCTTATTTTAATGACATATCATGATATAATTCTTTCGGCAGCGCAAACAATCTTAAAATTCCCCGAATTTAGAATATTCCTCAACGGTGGCCGTTAAATCTCACAGAGAAACAAAGATTAATTAACAGTAATCATAAAAAAAATTAAGCTGAAACGCTTACATGCCATAATACGATCCTCATATTGAAGTATCTCATGCGGAGGGGCTTCCAAGGACCGGGGAGATGCTCTATGTGGGGATCAGCAAATGAGGAGGTAGTTCACCTCTTACTTGGTTGCCCCTTCGCTATAACTATTTGGCAGGAAGTATTACATTTGACCTGCGGAATTTTATTAAAAACAACAATTTTGTTCCCAAAAAGAGAGTAATTAAATTTAAGCATGCCCATATAACATTATCAAAATTATCAAAATTCGAGGACAATTATTACTTCTATTGTCACCGAGGCATCTCCACGTTAATTGTTGCTCGGTTTCATGCAAAAATATTGGATCAAAGTTTCATAATTCAATTGGTTTCTTTGTTTATTCAGCTCCCTCTAATCTTCTTAGTAGGCCACCTACGCCAAAAGCACAAGGCCATATTGAAAGAAACCAATGTGACAATCCAAAGAAACAAACCGGAAATAGCATGGGCATGCTTAAATTCAGACACAAAAAAAAATAACACCAAAACTGTCACCAAGTCTTACAACCATGCTTTTTCGACGCGCCTCACCTGCCAGTTTCTCATAATTCTCTTCTTGGGGTTGCATCCCTTTATTCTACGAATTATTGACTAAGAATTGTAGGGTTACATGTGCCTCTCTTTTTCTTCATTTAGGTGCACTAGCTAAAGGGTTCTTCTCTTTTGCATTTTCAAACCTAATATTCTACGAATTATTGAAAAAGAAGACTAAGAATTGTAGGGTTACATGTGCCTCTCTTTTTCTTCATTTAGGTGCACTAGCTAAAGGGTTCTTCTCTCTTGCATTTTCAAACCTAATATTCTACGAATTATTGACTAAGAAGTGTAGACTTACATGTGCCCCTTTTTTTTCATTTAGGTGCACTCGCTAAAGGGTTCTTCCCTAGTGCATTTTCATACCTAATAGTCTTATTAATGTGGTTATCTTGATATAGTGATTTTGTAAACCAATTCTCGTTCTAAACAATAGTTTAATAAAATTTTATTTATGTTTATAAAAGTCATATTCACTTTCAGTCTTTCAATTCAAAATACAACAAAAGACTCCTTAAAATATTTAATATATACATCTTAAAATATTTAATATATACATCTATGGTGATGTGTATCTTAGCATAAGTATATGTACATATTTTCCTATGCTATCCTTATCCAACATATACTATTTTCTCAAAACTCTAAAAAAAGAGCTTAAGACCAATAATAATCAAATTTAAAATCTTCTCTTGTAGTTTATAATTGTATCATTTGGCGCATGGGCACGCATACACACACACACACACACACACACACACACACACACATATATATATATATTAGATTACTCATGAAGCCTAGCCTCCATCTATTCTTGCTTATCCTATTGCAGTGACTCACATGAGTTGAGATCTTACAATTGACCCTATTACCAATCATTCAAAATTCTCTTATCTTCTTGATGTGAGTAAAGCTTAACCCATTCAATCACAAGGAATTTATAGGTATATTAGTAAACCATTCTATTATCTGGTGTTATGAGTTTGCAACTCACAATAATTTTAATCTCTTTGCTTTCATGAGTACAAGGAATCAAGAATTATTTAGATTCGTTTTCTATATTTTAGGAGCCAATGCATTCCTTTATTAGTAAATTTCCATGTTTTTAAAATTGGCTATAATCTTGCTCATTTATGCTTACTACATTTAATGTAGAGTTGATACCTCTAAGTATGAGCAACACTATTTCCTTTTACCTTCAAACTTAAAAATTTCAACTATGTTGCTTAGGCCACTATTCCCGAGACTTTCGTTCCATCACAAGTTGTTATAGATGTCCATCACAACTTACATCCAGTTTATTGGTTCTGTTTTAAACAAAAATGCTATCCAACAATTTAGCTCCAGGTCTAAATTGCTTTATACCTTCCTTTGAAATTTATTTACTTAGGCTTTGATTGTCTTAGAAAAGAGAACTTATGGATCATGTTCCATGCTTCATTTCCTCACTCTTGTGTAACTTATGTGGAAAGAAATTCCTTTTGTTTTGTTACCCACTTTAAAGTTTTAATTATTGAAATATTGATTCTTACGACTTCCTTTACATTTAAGAGATCAAAATAATTTCTTCTCAAAAATATGATAATTATCAAATGTTATAATATCTTACTACACAAAAACCCTTACAATTTTAAAGCACTATGAAATGTAATTAATTTAGATACGATTATCCATATAATATAATATAAAATCCAAACTTACTCCGATTATCACTTATCACTGTAGTAAAATTATTTATGCTTGAGTTATGTTATTGATATATAGGTCATATTGTTGTTATCATCAATATAAATATTTACCATGTCACTTACTAGAGCTTATTTTTGGTGAAAAGGATGTTGCCATTTTCCCATGCTAAAGCTAATGGCATAAGATTACGTTTTATATTCTCCATTCGGATTCGACAAACTTATCATTAAATATATCCAAAATGCTATTTTTTTATATGTTTTTATTTGTTTTTCTATGTACACTTACTCTATGTATATTCCTTTCTTTAAATGTATAATGAGTTTATTATTTTAAATATTTGATCATGTTGCTATAGTCCCCTTTTTTGGCTTTCAGCCCATTGTATTCAATGCAATAGTTGGTGCCAATAATATGTTTCACTCATTTTATGTAAATTAACAAAGAGGGTCACAACTATTTGTAGACAGTTATCAAGTTGGCAATCCTTTATTTTCACGGTGATTTAATATCCAACAACTTGCATTCTTTTTTTAAACATATCTATTTGTTGTTTCATAATTGTTTTACAATGTAAGAATTGTTTCCTTATTAGTCCCTACCATCTGGCAATGGCCAGGGGCTATAGTAATCGAAATGAGATGCTATGACATTAATTTAACCTATTATAATATTAATTTAAGCGGGTTATTGTGGGAGTAACCAAGATTTTTAAATAGAAAGCTAATGCAACCTTGTTTTTGTTGGGAATAATACTGAGAGGGGGGGGGGTGAATCAGTATTATCAAATCCATTATTTTTCATTTCATAATCAGATTTGTATATGCTACTTCAGTTATGGGAAACTGCATATATACGCTATTGTGTCCAAGGTAACCAGTGTATATCAGTAAACTTATGATTCATTAAATTTTGATCTTTAATCAGTGCATCAAAACTTCATTAATCATAAGAACAGTAAACAGGTGCAGTAAAACAGAACAGATCATCACACACATGGAAAGGTGAAACACAATGTGGGCAAAAATCACCTGCTGCAATTCATCTCTATCTTTTTAATAAGAAACTTCTTTTTACAATATTTTTGTACTGGTGCAGTCTTATAGAAGTATGCATGCTTCTACCTGCAGAAGGCTACAACCTTCTCTCGTTCTCCAACTTCTCCTAGAAGGGAGCTACAACCCCCTTAGCTCTTGTACTAGTTGATGTACTAGCACATAGGTGCAACCTTCTCTTTTCTTCTAGGGATCACGTTCCATGAATTTTGAAATTGGATCCATGAATAACATCACCCAAACATCAAATATATCTACATCAACCAATCTCCTTTTCACCAACCAAAAACAGATTCAAACAATCACTTCTATGAATGTTGTAACCAGAAAACAATAACAATAACCAGACACCAATTCTGAACCCAGAACACTGTAGTAATAAACAGAAGTAGCTAAACCCTATTTTGCAAGACGTACACTATTTCAATATGTGAAACATGCGTGCATATGCTTCTATACTAAGGCAAACCATCGTTCACGTAGTTTTGACTTACTGAACCAGTGTGTATACAAACCTCTGCTGTGTGGAACTTGCGTATAGATGTATAAAAGATGATTTACCCTTTTCACTTATTCAAACATGAGTTATACCCAAATTATCAGATTTATAGATCAAGTCATGCACCAAATATAACAGATTAAAATCACACAAAGATACCACTATTCAAGCCTTAAGTTCTTAACCCAACGATAGAACTTATCCTTCTTCTAGCGCTCAGGTTCCTCCTTGGTTCAGGTCCAGCTATGCACCATAACCCAATTCTAGATCTTGTTCTTCATAAGATATCAATATTTTAGTGCCTTTGCCTAATGATCTTCTCCTCCTTTTATAGTCTTAGGCCTTACTCAATACCATGGACCAAAAACCACTTAGAACCATTATCTTGGACCAAATACCTGGGTTCAACACTTCGAACGAGATACCATGGTTAAAAACCATAGGTTCAAATACCAAGAACTAAATACCATGGACAAAAAATAAGTTTTCCCACATGTACGCGCTTTTCCTTGCATCAAAGTGTGCGCATATGTATACGTGCCTTTTGATCATTGAACCCACGTGTATATGCGACTTGGTTAAGAGGAACCTGCATATATCTCTTTTTCTTTCATTCTGAGAGCTTGAACTGTGATTTGTCATTTGACTGAGTTGCCATCAAGGACAACACCTATGTCATAGCGCCCAACCTATGTAATAATGCCAACAATCAACCCCTTTGGACTTGATGGCAACCCCAAGTCACTCAAAGTCATTCTCCCCCTTTCTCATCAAGTGCAAAGGGTTATGCTCCCCCTGAGTATATGCTGAAATCTCAGCTCTCTTGTGTTGTCTATGCTCCCCCTAACTGTAGGCAAGTTCTATAAGAAGATGTTCTACAAGAAGAAACATGACTTTATACATCATAAATGACCTTCATATAACCAAAGACTCATACATACATCCATCTGCCAACCAAGTGGGGATATACCAATATTGACTCATCCACCCAACCAAGTGGGGTTACACCAAAGGTTTACACATGATAAAACAAGAACATTACGTCATCCATCCCAGGTGTAGTGGGGAAACCAAAGTAGGCCGTTACATGACCTTGATAAGAAAACAAATACATGACATAGAGACGAAATATCTACAACAAGACTATGATAGTGATCAACAAATATCATCAGCAGCACCTGTCAATCATCATGCAGACGAGCAACCATGTTCTCCCTCTACACCTGTTCCACATGAAACCAAAAACAATTGTAAACTTGAACCAAGATCTCCTAAGATAATGCAAACAATGCAGTATTAGAAGTATATATGCTCCCCTTGAACCTGTGCTAGATGGTCTCTGTCAGACCCATATCAGACTCTTTTCATCCTGAGCCTGCCCCACTGTCTGTCTTCAAATCAACATATACGCGATTGTATCCACAGATCCCAGTGTATGTACGCGGATGCCACAAATGAAACTCACGTACACCTACTTTTCTCTGAAACAGACAAGTTTCAACAACAAGATGATGCATCAACTACTCCCAGCTTCTCTCTGAAGTATTCAAATGTCTCCCCGGGCAGTGGTTCGGTCAGCATATTAGCAACCTGTTCCTTGGACGGAACATACTCCAATTTGACCTTTTGTTTAAGCACTTGTTCCCGGAGGAAATGATATTTGATAGGTATGTGCTTGCTCTTTGAATGCATGACTAGATGTTTTGAAATACTAATTGCATTTGTATTATCACATAAAATGGAGATAGGTGGAGTACAAGTGATTTGAAGATCTTGCAAATTTTTCATCATCCAGAGGAGTTATGTGCAGCAAGATGCAACAACCACATATTTTTCTTAAGCTATAGATAAATCAATTGAACTTTGTTTCTTGCTCAACCAAGATACTAATCTGAAACCCATAAAGAATGCATCACCACTAGTTCTTTTTTGTCATCCATGCTTCCTGCTCAATTTGCATCTATATATGCATGAAGTGTGAGATCTATATCTCTCGGATACCATAAGACATATTTTTGTGTTCCTTGAAGATATTTGAAAATCCTTATAACTACCTGAAGGTGTGCTTCTTTTGGATTTACCTGGAATCTTCCAACTATTCCCACTACATGCATGATGTTTGGTCAGGTACCTGTCTGATAGAGTAGCTACCAATCATGGATCTATAGGTTGGTTGACGTACTGCTATTGAATCGTCATTTGCACTGAGGTTGCATCCTATTAACATAGCGGTACATACTGGTTTCGAATCTTCATGCCATATTTCTTCAAGATCTCCCTGAGGTACTTGGTTTGTGATAAAAAGATACCGTCTTTATTTTGTTAGACTTGTAAACCAAGAAAATATGTGAGCTCACCAAGCAAGGACATTTCAAATTCTTTCTGTATCACCAAAGCAAAGTTTTGATTCATGTCTTCTTCATTGCTACCAAAGATGATATCATCAACATACACGACAAGTATTAGCAATTCATTATCAATTTTTATATAGAGATTGCTATTTGCTGATCCTTTTGAAAAACATTATTGATGGAGTTATTTATCCATACGGTAATAATAAGCCCTTGGAGCATGTTTAAGACCATAGAGTGCCTTCTTAAGTCTGCATACAAGTCTTGGATCATTTCCAAGGATGAATCCATCTAGTTGCTCAATATACACTTCTTCTTCCAAGTCTCCATTTAAAAAGGTAGATTTCACATCCATTTGAAATACTTTGAACTTCTGAAAGCTAGAAAGAGCAAGGAAAATTCTTATGGCTTAAAGTCTAGCAACCGGTGCAAAATTTTCTTCAAAGTCTATACCTTCTTGTTGAGCATACCCTTTACAAACAAGTCTGGCCTTGTTTCTAATAACATCTCCATTTTCATTCAACTTATTTTTGAATATCCATTTTGTCCCTACGACATTCTTATCTTTTGGTCTAGGAACCAACTCCCAAGTGTTATTCTTTTCAATCTGCTCATGTTCTTCATTCATGGCCTTGACCCAACATTCATCTTTGCATGCTTCACTTACATTTCATGGTTCAGTGGAGGAAAGAAATGCTAGATAGCTTGAAGCTTCTGAAATAGTTCTTCTTGTTTGTACATCTGCCTCTTTCTACTCCAAAATTTAAGTCTCTGGATGATTCTTCTAGACATACTTGGATGGAGTATTTTCTTCTACCCTTATCTATTCTGTTGGTGCCCCATATGTTTCTTCTTCATCATAAATCTAATTTGATGTTGACAGATAGTCCTCATCATCTTCGAAATCTTCAGATTTTACCTGCCTATGATTGTTTCCTTCTTCATCAACCACTACATCAATACTTTCAACAATTTTTCCAAGTCTTTTGTTGTAACATTTATATCCTTTGCTGAGGGCAGTGTAACCAAGGAGAATTCCTTCATCTGCTCTAGGTTCAAACATGCCATGGTTTTCATCAGTCCTTTTGATGTAACATTTGCTTCCAAAAATTTTGAAGTATTTTACCATAGGAGCCTTACCATACCAAATTTCATGAGGAGTTTGAGTTTTGTTCACCTGGACGTTTGTGTTGTCGAGAATAGTAACGGAAGAAAATGCAGCTTCACCCCAAAAGGTTACGGGAGTTCCAAATTCATCAAGCATAGCAGGAGCCATTTGTTGAACCGTTCTATTCATCCTTTCTACTACATTTTGCTGAGGAGTCCTTGCAGTTGAGAATTCCCTACTTATTCAATGTTCTTCAGAAAAATTGAAAAATTCAACTAATGTAAATTCCCCTCCTCAATCACCCCTGAGGCATTTTATTCTGCGATTTGATTCATTTTCAGCAAAGGCTTTGAATTCTTTGAACTTTTCGAAAGCTTCGTCTTTATGCTTTACGAGTCCTATCCAACACATCCTGGAAAAGTCGTCAATGAATAATATGAATTATTCTTCTCCTTGAGGTGACCGTTTCCTAGATGGACCACATACATCAGTATGGACAAGCTCAAGTGGCTTACCAGTTGATCCTTCCTTCTCATGGAAACTAGTTTTGGTTTGTTTGCCAAATTGACATGATTCGAATATTGTATCTTTTGGAATTCTGATGTCTGTGAGATCACGAACCACCTGATATTTGCATACTTTCCTTATTTGTGAGAAGTTTAGATGCCCCAATATTCTATGCCATAGCCAATGTTCATCATTCTTGCTTAGATATCATTGTTGTCCTCCCTTGAGTATGTATAAATTATTTGGATTTCTTATGCCTTTGATCACTATTTCTCCTGTATCAAGCTCACGAACAATACATCCATTTAATCGAAATATTACCTCATTTCCTTGATCATACATTTGACTGACACTCAATAGATTATTCTTTAAGCCATCAACATACATAACATTTCCATCTTTGACCTTTTCTTTCAAAAGAACAGAACCTTTACCTTTTATGAGTTCAGGGGTGTCATTTTCAAATGAGACATTCCTTTCCTTTTCTACGACACTATATGACTGAAGTTTTTCTTTATCACCTGTCATATTTTTTGAGCATCCAGAATCTTTATGACTGAAGTTGTTACAAATAGAACATTCTATTTCATTTTCATGGGCAGAAAAGTTATTATAAGTCCTTTTCATGATCCCACTCACACTCCTTTGATTTTGTGCTTCTCTAGTCATGATGGTCTTGTAGGCTACACATTGGGTAGCTTAGTGTCCAAATTTATGACAAGAGAAAGATTGGCCATTGAAGAAATTCCTGTGATTATCAGACCTACTTTCGAGGTGATTGTAGTTTCCATAGCCAAATTGAGAGTGATTTATCTGCGGTTGGTTGTAACTTCTGTTCATCCTTGAAGTAGATTTCCCCCAATTTACTTGCTAATCTTTGTTTAGCCTTGAAGTAGATTGACCCTGATTTACCTAGTGATCTGCTTTATGCCTTTGTTGTCGATTGCCAACCTGTTCACTTCTCCTTCCTGCATCTAGATAAATTTTGGAGGTGGATGGCTTTTGTGCTTGACATGCTTCTTTAGAATATCCAAGGCCTGTCTTGATTAGAGGAGAACATTGCACTTTGATAATCTCATCTAAAGTTTTAGAGCCTTTAGCAAATCTTAGATTAAGAGCTTTTATTTTCTCAATATCTTTTCTAAGTCCCACAATTTCACATTCTAACTTTTCACTGTGTTTTTCTCTTTCAGCAAGTTGGAATGTTAGAGTATCTATGATCATACTCTTTTTTTCTAAATAGATTTTAAGTTTAGAAATTTCTTCATATAGATCATCTTCATCTATAGCATCAAAGAAATCATCATCTTCAAAATCCATCAAAAGTCTATAATCATTACATTGTTCATCTTCATCACTAATTGAAAATCCATCACTGTCTTCATGTGTATAATAGCTCTTCTTACTTACATTATGTTTTTTGTTCCATATAATTGGTTGCTTACCTTTGTCAAGCTTATCTTTATGAGGACACTTAGCTGAATAATGATCGACTCTTCCACAAGAAAATAATTTGAAAGATAGCTTATCTATGAATCTTCCAGAACCCCGTTGAAGGTTCTTGACAAAGTTTGATTCTTCCTCTCTTTCTGACATATGTCCTGACTCATTGTAATCTCCTTTTCCTGAAGCTTTGAATGTAGCTTCTCTCTTGTCTGATGGTCCCCCTTTTCTCATTTTAAAAGCAGTTAGGATTTCATGTAGCTGTGACATGGTAATGCTCTGTAGATTCTTCTTTTCTTCTATGGCAAAAACGTTTGATTCAAACTTAGAAGACAAAGATCTTAGAACCTTTTCAACCAAGGTAACTTCTTTTATTTCTTCACCCAAGTTTTCTATACGATTAACAATCTCATCTTTACGTAAGAAATAATTAGCCACATCATTGTGCATTCTGATATTTACATATTGAATACTAAGAGTTTGTAGTTTTACACGTTTTACCTGATCGTCTACTTCATAGCTCAGAATGATCTTGTCCCATATTTCTTTTGCGATTTATAGCTGCATAACCTTGATGAATTCTGATTGAGATAAACTCCCTAATAGAGTATTGACAACATTTGTATTTGTTTCATACTCCTTCTTACCAGTCGTATATGTAGGAATTGTTGATGGAAATGTGTATCCTGCTTCCACGATATCCCAAAATTCTGTACCAAGATATTGAAGATAGGTTGTCATTCTTACCTTCCAATAGACGAAGTTGCTCCCATCAAAGATTGGTCGCCTAATAGATGCCTCTTTTTCGTAACTACTCATGATGATAGATCTTCCTCCAAGCGATCAATTTTTTCTGAAGGACCTAGCTCTGATACCAATTGTTGGAAATAACACTGAGGGGGGAGTGAATCAGTATTATCAAATCAATTATTTTTCATTTCACAATCAGATTTGTCTACCCTACTTCAGTTATGGGAAACTACGTATATATGCTACTGTGTCTAAGGAAACCAACGTATATCAGTAAACTTATGATTCATTAAATGTTGATATTTAATCAGTGCATCATAACTTCATTAATCATAAGAATAGTAAACAGGTGAAGTAAAATAGAATAGATCATCATGGTGAAATTCTTGAAGAAAGAAGGATCGTAGAAAAGATCTTGAGATGTTTACCCTCAAGGTTTGAAGCTGTTGTGGTAGCAATAGAAGAAACAAAAGATCTCTCACAGTTCATGGTAGATGAACTAAGTGTTTCTCTTATGTCTCATGAACACAGACTGAGTAGAGGAACAGATTCCTCTTTTGAGCAAGCATTCAAGACTCAAATGTCTTTCAACCAAGGAAAATGTCGAGGCAGAGTAAATAATAGAGGTCATGGAAGAAGCCAAAATAGAGGCAGATATTATCCTGCAAGCATAAGCGGAAGGAGCGACAATCAGAACCAACATGAAGGTTCAAGCAAACAATAAGCTCATGGACAAAGGTATGACAAAACCCAAGTCCAATGTCATTATTGTAAGAAATATGGGCACTACGCCAATGAATGTAGAAAAAAACAAAATGACATGAATAGTAGGCAGAATGCTAATTTTGCAAATGAAGAAGATAAGAATCCAAAGAATGTGCTATTAACATGTAACATTGCACAAGACAAACAAAAAGATTTTTGGTTCTTAGACTCAGGTTGCAGTAATCATATGACTGGAAATATTGCAATGTTTGCCAATATGGATAAAAATGTGAAATCTGAGGTAACAGCAGGAACTGATAGTAAGATATCTGTCAAGGGTAAGGGCATAGTTAGTATCCGAGCAAGAAATGGAGAACAGATGATTGTGCCAGAGGTATACTATGTACCTGGTTTGAAATGTAATATTTTGAGCATTGGATAGCTCATTGACAAATGTTACAACGTGTTCTTCAAAGATGATACGTGTACAATCAGAGACATACCTCCAAGTAAGAAGATCATTGCACAGGTGCATATGACTAGCAATAGGATGTTTCCTCCAAAACTCAGTGCAGATTTGAAGGAAGGAAGAACTATTGCGGCTGTAACACAATAAGTCTTTCAGGAACAAGTTAAAGATGTGAATTGGTTGTGGCACTTGAGATTTGAACATCTCAATTTCGAAGGCCTGAATCTGTTGCACAAAAAGGGAATGGTAAAGGGATTGTCGTTGATCGAGAAACCGGACAGACTTTGTGAAGGCTGCATCTTAGGCAAGCAACACAAAGAAAGCTTTCCAGCAGGAAAGAGAATAAGGGCAAAAGCACCCTTGGAAATTGTTCACTCTGATGTGTGTGGACCGATGCAAATACCATCATTTGCCGGAAATAAATATGTTTTAACTTTCATTGATGATTACACTAGAAAGAAATGGGTGTATATGCTGAAACAGAAGAGTGAAGTGTTTGAGAAATTCCGTCACTTCAAAACTCTTGTTGAGAAGCAGTGTGGGCATTACATCAAAGTGCTCAGAACAGATAGAGGAGGAGAATACATCTCCCAAGACTTTCTGCATTTTTGCAGAGAGAATGGCATATAAAAGCAGTTCACCGCAAGGTATACATCTCAGCAAAACGGTGTTGCCGAAAGAAGGAATAGGACCATTCTTGACATGGTCAGAGGTATGCTAAAGGCAAAATGCTTGCCGCATGAGTATTGGGCAGAAGCTGTCATTTGCGCAGTTTACATCTTGAATAGATGCCCAACTAAAGCTGTCATGAACAAAATACCAGAAGAAGCATGGAGTGGTTAAAAGCAAATTGTCACTCGCATGAGATTATTCGGTTGTGTAGCTTATGCACATGTACCGGATCAACTAAGGAAAAAGCTTGATAGTAAGGGGGAGAAGTGTGTATTTATTGGCTATTGTGATGAGTCAAAAGCATACAAACTCTATAATCCATCCACTAAGAAATTGATAGTAAGCAGAGATGTGCAGTTCATTGAAAATGAAGCTTGGGATGGAAGCTTAGAAAAAA
>APFE030189167.1:0-13921 GCA_000404065.3 Pinus taeda
ATAAGTGACACAATGATAGTTTTAATGACATGAGATGCAGAGTTTCCTATGTTGCGATCTCTATCAACGAAACCCCCTTCCATGAGGAATCTCTTAATAGGTGTGCTACATTTCCTCCCATAATGTCTTCCAACACCTATTGGTAATGAACAAACCAAGTGAACAAGAATTTTATTGCCATTAATATTATTGAAATTAAGTAATACTCAAATGTAATTTTTTTTATCATAAATAAATATTTTAATGCTCATGTGAATTAAATTATAATTATTTCAATATGAGCAATTTACTTTAAAATAATAAAATAATAACAATAACAACAATAAAATATCTATATATTACATAAAGTAATTGAAACATAATATTCTTATTGTTATGTATTTTCAAGTATAGCTATTTTATATTTGGACTTTTAATTTCAAATGCAACAAATATTTGTTGGGATTTCAACTTTAAATTATTTTAAGATTTTCAAAAAATTAAATCGGATTATACATTCAAACATATTATTTAAAAAATGAAATATATATAGGTAACTGGAAAATACATAAATAAATAAATTATGCATGCCCTTTTTTGCCCCCAAAACAAGAATTTGATACCTCAAACTTCTTTTAAGGAGAATATCACTATATAAGAAAAATATCCCAAAAATGTAACATTCATGTTTTGTAATTGAGTATAAAAATGTTTGCCATGTCAATGTAGGTAGGGGGTAGGATATTTGAATTAGTAGTACTACTTATGGAAAGATTTTATTTTGTTTGGACGGGGTTGGCGAATCCAGTGTTCAAAATTGAACACGTCAGAGCCCTTCAAAGGGCCTCTGGCACGTCAGAGAAGTAAGGAGAGATTTTTACACGTCAAAAAAAAATTAAAATATGATTTTTGTCATCTAAAAAAAATTGGAATACTATTTTAAAAATTTTTAAGAAGGGTTGTTAAATTTTCAACCCTTTTTTTCAATTTCATTTTTTTTAGAATTAAAATTTTAAGAATGTTGAGTTTGGGGATTTCCTTCATGTTAAAACTTAAATTTTGAGAAACTTCCATTTCAAAAATAACAGTTTCTTTCTGAGTTGTTTTTTCTAATTGTGCATATGATACAAGTTTTTATTATTTATTATGCCAAAATTACCTTTTCATACCATTACATTTGGCAGTTTCTAAGTTGCTCCCATTTAAAAAACAACAACTTCTTTTTTAGTTTTTTTTTTTTTTTAATTATGCATATGATCCAAGTTCTTATTAATTATTATTTCACAATTACCCTTTGATACCATTTCATTTGGTAGTTTCAATTGAGAGCCACTAGATATTAATATGGGTCATGTATTGGGTCTATAATTTTACTGGGTTGTGCTTGAAAGCTTCCCAAAGCAAGGTTTGACAACGATTTAAGCTGGAGAGGAGCATAGATTTATGATTGAGCGAACACCTGTCAAGCAAGGTTTAAGCACAATTTATGCTTGGAGAGGAGCGCATTCCACAGGCTTCATAACGTACTGGATTTTATTTGTTTGCAGATTCCCAATTCCTGGTATGTTCTCATATTCCCAAATTCTGAATGAGTTACTTGTATCAGTGTTAGTAAATGTGCTAGTGACTTGGAGGCAAGATACTAGTAATCAGAGAACAGATTTATCTTTTTTCATAATAATTCTAGATGCCACCCCAAATCTGGAAAGTATGTTGTGGAATGCTTGTAGTTTGCTTACTTTATTTTTCTAGAAAACAATAGGTCATCCACAAACATGAGATGTGAAATACCAGTTGTTCTTATTACCCCGCATCTTGCAATTAGTCCATTTTCTCTAGCCAACAGAATGCCTCTGCTCAGACCATCAATAACTAAAATAAATAGTAATGGAGAAAGGAGCAATCTTGTTAGACCCTTGTAGAGTTTGAAGAAATTAGTCTGTTTCTAGTTGATGAGTATTGACAGTTTTGTTGAGGAAATGCATGTCATAAGGTAACTTAGAGTGATCTTTCAATTGCAATACAAAAACAATGTCCCCAGTTACAGTGTCCAGTGTCCGGTGCTTCATCAGCTTCACCCTGAAAGACCTCTGTCCATGCAGCAGTGAGGGTACCAAGTAATATGGGGATTGGTTTCTTTCAAAAGCATATAATTTTCAAAGAGAATAATGTACATATGTCGTCTCAGTCATTTCCCTGCTTATTCAGTCATAAGCAGTTGCAATCTCATTAAAATTCCGGGTAAAAATAAAGTTGAATCTTTACAGACTTACCCCACTCTCAAGTAATGGCTTGCTTCAGATTAATTATATGAAATAAGGGTTCGCATCTAAATGTCTTTGTGATGAACATGTGTCAGCCAAGATGAAAATGAATCGTCCTTCTCATTTTAACTGTATCTTCCACTTTCAATTCAATTGATTGGCGCCGCCTTCAGATGAAACTTATGTATAAAGGCTGACATCTGAATTCAGAGTTTGTGTGGATTGGTTTCTTTCAAAAGCATACAATTTTCAGAGAGAATAATGTACATATTCCGTCTCAGCCATTTCCATGCTTATTCAATCACAATCTCATTAAAATTGCCGGGTAAAAATAAAGCTGAAGCTTTACAGACTTACCCCACTCTCAAGTAATGGCCTGCTTCAGATTAATTATATGAAATAAGGGTTGGCATCTAAATGTCTTTGTGATGAACATGTGTCAACCAAGATGAAAATGAATCATCCTTCTCATTTTAACTATATCTTCCACTTTCAATTCAATTGATTGACGCCGCCTTCATATGAAACGTATGTATAAAGGCTGGCATCTGAATTCAGAGTTTGTGTGCACTGAATAAAAGACATTTTAAGAAGGAAACATCATTTTCCTTTTAATTATATGGACTATCTCCACTAGGTTCATCCTTAACTACCTCCAATACCAGGAGTATTTTCACTGGTACACGTCCGAGTTCCAACTTCCCAGTGTAGTCCCTTCTCGACGTGTACCTCTAGTACTTTCTTGTCTTGAACAATTTTGTTCTTTTTACACTAACCACTACAATCGGGACAGACATGTTGCATTTGCTATATCATTCCAGGAACTAGTTACTTGATAGAGACCTTCATACCATAAATATTTTGAATTGAATAAAATATTTCAGAAATGTGCAATTAAAATAAGAAATTGTATCTCCAAAAATCTGCCCGGTGAATTTGAATTAAATTAACTTCACCAAAGATTGAATCACCATATTCCAATTAAGGGATGTCCAAAATATGAGAGCAGAGACAAACTAGTGAATAGTGGAATCCCACAGTGTCCCCATTGATTAAAAAAGAGTTGGTCCTGGTAACTGGCCATTTACAATGACTATATCATGCATTTGGCATAATCACTGAATAGAGGTGATTTCAATCTGTTCCAATAAATTGAGATTGTAACAATATAATGAGACGGAATTTAGTTCAAATCATAGTTTGATATATGCCCATTAGCTATTCATCTCCTTTCACTCAGAAATATTATATAAAATTTTCACAATATATCAATAGAGAGTTACCAGAACAAGAAGACATCACAAATAGCATTATATTACGTGATTTTTTTTAATGGAATGTTACAAATATGTTATTAATATATATTTCTATTTTATAATAATTAAAATAGAAAAAATATAAGTAAAATGAAAATATGTAAGAGAGTAAATGTTTTGTTTAATTTTAGTTTTATTAAATATTGGTTATAAATTAATTATTTAAAAAGATTACAGAGGCCTTTTTAATTTTGTTAATTTTTTATTTTATATGAATATTTGTTATATTATAGAATTAGCTTAATGCCTAATCATATATTGGTGATAATTTTGGACTAAGTTAAGATGAATCTATGATATAATTTTGGACTAGGTTAAGATGAATCTATGATATATTTGTAATGTATTGAAATGATTTTTTTTATTATTGTAATATTGACATTAAAGGAAGATGAATTTTTTTTGTTTTTCAAGGAAAGTTATAGGGGCCAATGTTTCCAAGTGAGCTAATTTTCCATGGTTTTCTACAAAAAAAAAAGATTTGCAAATTTCCCTTTATTCTAAAAATGATTCACCTAAATTTTATACTAATTTAGAGACTATAAAATAATTAAAAAAAAAATTGTATTCTTACAAAAATATTGCTAAACATTTTTTTGCTTAATATTGAGGATTAATAAGATTTTCTAACATTTTTAAACTTGAAATTTTTTTCCATCCTTCAAATTTTCAATCTTCAATTTGAAGAAAATTTTCAGTCTTTAAAATTTCCATACTCATTTTAATTTAGACACATAATTCATACATTTAGTTAATTCAATTTAAATGTAAAAACACCTAATTCTCCTAGTTGCAATTAAGCTTAATTTATTCAATTTATAGGAATTAATAATAATTTCAAATGAGTAGCCATTAATTTTTCTCATACATTTTTCTCAATCATCTTTTTTACCAAATGTAATATGGATTTCAATTTTATAAATCAAGAAGTAAGAAAATAATTTTTTTATATCTTTTTAAATTAAACAAAGAAATTTAAAATGCTATATTTTAGAGTAGAAACACATGTTTTTGGTCATGATATACAAAGCAATTTAATTACACTAGAAAAAACTCACACTCATGAGTGAATTGATTATTGTTCATTCACTTTATTTATTTTGACAAAAATATAAACAAGCATTTTGAAGGATAAAAAAATTGGAAGTTATTCAATCAATCAAAGTATTGTTTAAATCCCTATACAATAATGACATTGATCAAAGTATATCTACCTATATTTTAATCCTAGAGACATCTAATATCACATGTTTGCAATAGTGAAATGAATAATGTTAATTTATTACAGAGAAATCCAACATACAAAAAACAATAGATATAAATAAACAATTGGTTCAATTGTGGCTGAGTTCAAGGCGTGTGCAATATGATCTTATGTGGTTACATTTCTCAATCACACCTGTAAGAGCAATTCATTTACTAATGCAACCTTTGACATAGTAGTATTTTTTGTTTGTGAAAAAATAAAAAGAAATTTGAAAATAATTTACTATTGTCAATTGAATTGCTTTTTTTTTATGCTTTTCATTATAGAAGTGTGACCTAGATTAAATGAAATTAAGACCTGCCCTTCAAATTTGATCACTACTGGGGATAGCTAGATTTTGCATCACGAGATGGGTAGTTCCTAGTTTCTTGATTGGGCAGCCGCGATATCTGGTCAAGTTTGTCCTTAGTCAGCACGCCTTGCAAACACATGTTTCGATGCCTGCTATGTTGTAATGCAGCAGCAGAAATAACATGATCTCTGTCAGCTGTGGGACGGGGCTTCTGATGGTAATAACGAAGAAATTGACGAGAACCAAGTATCTTGTTTGACTCTGATGTTGTTCCATCTTCAGACTTTCTCTTGATGACTAGTTCAGTACCTCCTAACCCCAACTCGAATTCAACTTCTTTTTGTGCAGCCACTATTTGCGTTTCATAAAACTGATCTAAATGCCTATTTTCTTCTTCATCTCCATCTCCATCTCCATCTCCATCTCCATAGTGTAATTTGCAGTGGCTTTTAGAGATCATATGATTCCTAACAGCTTCTAGGCTTGAAAATGGTTGTCGTTCCTCATTGCAATACAAACAAATGAAACCGTTGGCAACCTGCGATGGCATAAAAAATGAAAAAAGGAAAAGAGAATAAGAATTCAATTCCAATTCTGAGCTTGAAATTAGTTGAAAGAGAAGAGAAGAGAAATAATACGATATAATTTACATACATATGATCTTGAGAAACATCATATCCTTATGAAATATAAATAAACATACCTTACCCCCAAGGTAACTGAGTAATCCTCGGGGATCTTTCAAAGATTCTGCATGAGGAATAAAAAGGCCATGCTGCTTGTGCATATGCTCTATACACCTCTCAACGGTCCCTGCATCTGCCCTGAAATCACATATGAAGCAGCGGGTGGCATCCCACTGTGGTGATTCGAAGGAGCTGCTAAAAAAGCCGCTGCCATACATCTGCTTCCTCTTCGACTGTTCATCACGAAAAGCTTGCCGTTTATTTTCAAATAAAGCTTCTGCCACTGGAGGAAGGCCAACAACCTAAGAAATTGAGAATGAGAATGAGAATGAGAATGCATTAATAATTTCCGTTAAGATAAAATACATTCCACAAGTTGAAGTAAAAGACAGATAAAACTTAAAATACTATACTGTCCATTCCATTCTATTCAGAGGTGTGATAATAACAAATTAATTAGTTAATGCATATACCTCTCTCTTGAGATTGTAGCGGTGCCACTGAGACTTGCGATGTAACACCTGCTCTTCCTCCTCATCGAATTGGGCACTGCAGGTGCTGCAGCCAAATGCCATTATTGTTTATTAAAATTCAACGGTCCCCTTACTTACTTGGGCTCTATGAACGTTATATACTTCTTTCACTCTCACTCTATGCTTTTGAAAATAGAAAACTGCCATTTGATTTATACCACATTGGCCTTTCATGTCCGGAAACGTCAGGTCATCACGTCTGACCTTTCACGTCGGCCGGAACGCATCCTCATTACTTGTAAAAATGTACAACAATCCCACTCTGTGATTAAAGTGCTCATCGACTATAATTATTCCTTTCATAAGATTATGATACTCACACAATAAGCAAGATATCCAGTCTTCCTAAGGATCAAAGAGGCATCCTCAACCATATTTTGGCCTCATACCAACTACGTTTTACAAGTACAAATCTAGTGGAATGTTTTTTTTTTTTAAATTCCACTAAATTAAGTAAATTGAAAATATGTTTTTTAATATTTTAATTGAATATTTATTAATATATAAATCAATTTCTCATATATAGGTAATTATTCTAAATTAATTTTCATTCTTCTAAAAAAAATTAAAATTATTTATTAAAAAAGAACGTTGCAGGTATGTTAAAACTCACTCTAAATTGAGCTTGAAACACTTGCTTTAGAGACAACCTACTAAAAACAATATTAAATTTGTGCTCGATTTATTTAACAGTTTGTATGTATGGCATGTTTATATTACCATATGAAATTGTTCCATATGATTGTACAAAATTGTGCGATATCTATACGCAAGCATGCATTGTCAAAATTGCATCTTTCCTTGGTTCTCCATTAGTTTGTGTGAAAACCACTATCTCTACCTATCTTTATACTTTCTGCCAAGACCAAAGCCCTAATATATATTTTTAGTTTACTCCTATTCCATGTCATGGATGCATGAAATATAACTTTATAGACATGAAATATAGCTTTATAGACTTATTTCGAACATGAGGTTCACTTTCTTTCAATTCTAAAATAAAATTACTATTTTAAATTTGCTTTTTCCAAAATATTTGAAATGACATCTTCTTTGTTCACACTAAACTTATTTAGAGATTCCTATTCAAGCAATAATTCTAAAAGCTTCTTCTTAGTGAGGAAGGAATTATGTACCAATCCAAATCTACTTTTGAATTCATCAAACTTCCTTCTTGCCAAGTGCTTGGTAAGAATATTTAACTATTAGTTGATATGTGGGAATATACTAAAGCTTCTTTGCTCCCTTCTAAACACTCTCTCATATTAAGTTCCAAAACCTCTTAGAAGAAAATTTATAGTGAAAATGTCAAGTGACCTATTTACCCCATAAATCACATTTTGACTTCAACCTTAAAACTCCGTGAATGACCCCAAGTCTCTTCCTCCCCTTCTCCTTTGCATCTCAAATCTCTTCACTGAAATCCATGAATGACTCCTTTTATCCAAAAGAGCCCATTCAAATCTAAGTAACACTCAAGTTTAAGATAAAACAATTCTAAATATAATAAAAATGTAAATTATTTCAACACTATACATGTATATTAATATTAATATGTAATGTGTTTATATAAATATAACTGATTGTGCACAACGTGTAATTAATACTCGCTCCATGCAAAATCCTTCAACATCAAGACACAAGCGTAAGTAAAAAATTTCACTTATAAGTGCGAATGAAGCACAAAAAATGACCAGTTCTAGAAATAAGTATGCTTTATTGTTTTTAGGAGAAAATCAATCAATAGAAGAGTCAGTGAGAGCATAGTCATCCATGGAGGGGTGTACTCGAAACCAAAACAACAACTAGAAGAGTTGTTACAAGAATACGAGGATGTTTTCTAGGAACCTAAAGGGTTACCACCCAAGAGAGAAGTGGAACATGAGATGCATCTATTGCCAAAATCCCCATTACCAAACATTGGGGTGTATAGGTAGTCTACTATAAAAGCAAGTGAGGTGAAGAAGAAGTTGTGACAACATCTAGAACATTGCACCCATCCTAATGGATATGGGCTTGTATGATCATGAACTTCCAATCCCAATTCGTTGACTGTCTTTGCCACAATGATATTTTCCTGTGATCCCAAGTCAAATAAAGCATCAATCTTTCTCTTCTTGACTTGTATCTTTATGTGAAATAGTTTGGTAATTTTTCCTTCTCTTCTTGTTGTTGAAGGCTACTTAGGTTCACCTCCTTCTGCATTGATGTATAGATGATATTCTCATCCACGTCTGAGCTATTTTCAACCCGGTTACTTGAATCAGTGGCCGTGAGATTCTTCTTCTTTATATCTTTCTTTTTTATCTTCAAGTTAAGCTTTGGATGCAACTTGCAACACTATGCCTCTGTACAACCATCAATCTTACAATTATTGTAGTGGTTGTTGGGATCTTTGCACTTGTGTGTTGTGGCTTCTGTCCTTTTATATGTTCACCCTTTCCACTTCTTCTTCCCCTCCTTAGAAGCACCTTGGTGTTCCTTTTGCTTCGAACCACTCGATTTCCTTTTCTTCTTGCTAATGTTCTCTAGGTATTGTTCCTGTATGTAAGATTTGTCCATTGATCTAGATTTAAACAACATCAATTACTTTTGTAGATGGTTGTGTGGACCCATCAAATACTTGAGGAGTACATCTAGGTTGTTTGGGGAGATACCCAACCTTATGGCCATTTTTTTGAACTCTATGGAGTACTCCTATACAATCTAGCCTTTCTTCTGCCTAAAATAATGAAACGAGATCCATTGGTCCTCTATGCACCCGACATAGTAAAATTGTGAATTTATGAGGCTTTTGAAACCTTCCCACTTAGTCTCTAGAGGATATTCCTCCAACCTCAAGGTTTTCGTGTTTCTTACCCACAAAGTTAAGGCATGTCCCTCTAATTTCAACCGAGTAAATGAAATCTTCTATTCTTCCTCTATATGGCGAACACTTAAATATAATTCTAATTGCTACAGCCAATGATTTAGCTTTAGAGTGTCAATCTCACCTGGATACAAATTTATTTCTACCTTTTCCTCTCTTTCGAATAGGGTGTTGTAGCATCTTTGTTTTTGAAAAGTTAGCCATTAGTTGAAAAAAATCAAAAATACCATTGTATAATGATAAGCTAGGATATGGACCAAAAGGAAAATTGAAAATAAAAAATGTTAGGAATTATTATTATTTTAGGTCCATATCATATAAAATTTTAGGGTAGTTGCTCTAAAAAAAGGAAGGCAAATGATAAAATGTTAGATAAGCAATAGACAAAAAAAATTGCTTTAGAAAATAAAAATTAAGGCTGCTAGTTCAAATGCGCCTTTGAAATTTGTTATTTAGTTTAAATAATGCTTAAATTCCTTAATCGGGGCTTAATTATGTTGATAAAGTTTATTATCTTGCAAATAATCAACAATGCATGATTTTATTATGAAGTTAGAAGTGACAAAATGTCACATCAAGCGCCATTTAAGCGGCCTCTAACTTTCGATGGTCAAGATAACCCCCACCAAGATCAACGACGAAGGATCCATTTTGGGCCTCCTTCACTGTTTTTGGTTAACGTGGGCAAGACCCCCAAAAAGGTGGTTTTAATGGCCACTCGTTTTCTCTTACGTGGTAACACGACATGATTTCAGGTCCCCTTAGCCCAAAACCATGACCTGCTCACCATACGAAATACACCAACGGTTTTGACCTGTCAACTCATTCATCACCGCACCTTCCACATCCGCTTTTCCTCATTCATTTCCATGCCTCCAGCTCATCCACCACCTCAATTATCAGTTACGCTCTGTCCACTCAATTACTGCCATGTAGTGATCCATTACATTGCTCTTGTCCTGTTGGCCATTAACTCCTATAAACCCGTTGTAAAATTACCATTCTTGTAATAAATCTCCTACTGTAATATTTAAATAGTAAATTGTAAATATCCTACAAATAACATGTTTAAGTGATGATAATAATTTTCTTTCCTCTGATCCTATTTCCTGCTAATTCCCTTCCTCTGTAAATTGCCCCTGTTCAAAAAGCTACTGCAACCTTTCGTCATCCATCTCAATACACTTTAAGCTCATCTTCCAGCATAATGGCTCCCATAGTCAAAACCCAGAAAAACATTGAAGAAGCAAGCCCCTCCATCGCCCCCGTTGATCTAGAGTGGATTCCCCTGACTGATGCCCTGTTTAAAGTTTCGGATTGTGAGTGTGAATTTGATTTTATCGAATTGCATCCATGGTTAAAAAAAAAATACATTAACCAGGGGGATCAAATTAGGTTCTAGGAGACTCATTTGCCCGTTTTTTCATTCCCAAAAACTCATAGCTTCCAAGATCTTATAACCTGGTGCCAAGCCCATTATGAATATGTACAGAGAGTAGCAATGGCTCAAAATGGAGACATGCTGATTACCATTAATGCTCAGAACATCAACCATATGTTAAAGGTCCCCTCTTCTGATCCCCTGAGCTTTTTCTCACCAGCAACCCTTGATCCAAATTGGATCCATGAAGAATAATCAAAGTACTATGAATGTATCAGATCAGGACAAACTTCGAATTCAAGAGCGCAGAGCAATCAGAAAAACCTTTGAACAATGACAGTTGGTAGCCAGTGTGGAATGACGAGGACCTCGGTCAAAGCGCGTTGACCGAGGCCCATGGAGACTGCGCAGGAGGCGAAACTGGTACTTGGGAAGCCCAAGTCGGGAAAAGGAGGCAGTTTTGGATCGTTGGGCAAAACCCCTCGAGAAGGAAAGGCCTCGAAGCACTCGATCACATGGAAGCCGGGAAAACTGTGGTGAAAGTGCTAAAGGCTAAAGGTGGGACCCATGCTCCAAAATCGGCGGTATATCAGGGGCATCCTTGGGTGGTAAGCGGATTTGGCGGAAACCTAGTGATTCCATTCAACACGTGACGCGTGGCAGGCAGAGGAGAGAGAAAACCGCCGCTCATCGCACGCTAACAGTCGAGCAAGTCAACCACGTGAAATGTGCGAATGACGTTGGATCTAGGGGCTCCAGATCTAACGGCTGAGAATGCGCCTGATGAAAGAAACAGATTTAACAGGGGATTAAGCCGAGATCTATAATTATTTGAGGTTCGATTTGATCGTTGAGGTGGCAAATGACTCATTCTATAATGTAACCGAGGAACCGAGCCAATGAGGAAAAGCTGGCGCAGTTCACGAGAGGACAAGTGGCCACTCCCTATGAACTGATTACCATGATGCAGAGACAGGGAGTTCCAAGTGAACAACATCAGGCGATCCGACGAAGGTGGAAGGGGAATCGAGCAATCATGAGATCGATTGGCTTTAAAGCCATGAACAGAGAACAGAAAAGACCAAGAGAGAGAGAACACCAAGAGGAAGAACCAGAGAGAAGAAGACAGAGTAAGAGAGGTGAAAAGACAGTGAAGCAAAAAGCAGAAAGACAGAAGGCCGAGCTGACCAAAGGCAACGTCAAGCACCAGAGAACTTGAGAGGTTCAAGCCATCCCTGAGCGGATCTGTCAGGAATTGAGTACCATATTGGGCTCCTCCCTTTAAAGACCAGAAAGGTCAAGTTCTGGTAATGAAAAGAGTCTGTGTACTCTAGTGGCTTGGGGGATCCAAGAACCACCCTACCAAACATTGTTTTGTTTCAGGAGACTCAATCTGAGCTCCTCATTGTAATTATCTACTTTAAAGACACAATAAAAGAAGGCCACCACTGAAAGCTAGATCGGAGACATAGCCCTGTAGGATAGGGTGAACTCCTTATTAATTGTTGTGTTCTTGTATTTGCGTACTGTGTTTCTCTTGTTGTTTTCCATTTTCTAGTGTCTATGTATTTTGCAATCCGCTCGATCCGTTGCCTAAAATAACTTAGACACACACGAGCACATGAGTCTATAATACCTTCATTCAATAATTCTCTAACTAAGATCACTCAAAGGGTGATTTCCAGATCAAGTGGTATTAGAGCTCTAGGCTGTAAGGTTAGACAAGCTTTTGTTGGTTTAGCTGTGAATGCTCACTAGATCAAAGCTCAAATTAGGAGAAGGAGAGTTGGTCGAAACTAATCCTAAAATTGGGAGAGTCTGTCCTCGGAAGACAATGTCAGAGGAAGGTTCTATGGGACCAGACCCTCAATTCATAGAAAGTTTCCTGGCCATAAATTCCATGGTAGAAGAAATGTATAAGGACCTTAGAAAACACAAGGATGAAGATTCATCAGGTTCTAAACAAGAAAAAGGAGAAGATGAATCACACTTCCATGACCACTCAAAAGGAAAAGGGAAAGAGGAAAGCTTTCTCACACCTCCTAATAGTCCTGTACATAACAGGAAAGCATATTTGATTAAGCTAGATGTTAAATTTGATTTTCCTATATATGATGGAGAGTTAAATGCAGAAAAGTTGGAAAATTGGATTAGACAAATTGATGTGTATTGCAGAGTGCAGAACGTCGACTTAGACAAGAGCAAGATTTACCTGGCAAGCCCACGCCTTGGTTTGGTGGGAAGGCAGAAGCCAAGCTTACATGAAAAGACATGGTAAGACCATCTCTATCTGGAGTGAATTTGTGTCTGCGATCAAAAATCAGTTCTATCCATTGGCCTACATGCAACAAGCCATGATGAGTTGGCAGACTTTTCGACAGTTGAAAGGGCAAAATGTGCAAGGGTACACTCAAGAATTTAGAAAGAGAGCATTGATTCTAGGAATCTCATTAGACTCACTTGAAACTCTTTCGAAGTACATTGGTGGTCTACACAGCTACATAAGGCACACCATCCTCATGTTTAATCCCACTAGTATAGATGAGGTATCTATACAAGCTACTCATCTAGAAGTTAGAGGAAAGAACGGAAATCCATAAGTTGGGGAACCATCCCAACCCACTGCAAGAAAGAGTAAGGAGAAAAGAAAGCAGAAGTGGAAAGCAAGGAAGGCTAACACTGCATAGAAAATCAAAGCTTCATGCACTCGCTGTAAAAAGGATGGGCAAGATGATGAGCATTGTTGGATTCTGCATCCAGAGCTAACACCTAAGAAGTTCAAGGGCAAGAAGAAGAAGACTGTTGTATCTATTCAGAAAAATTTGGGGTCAGACTCAGCAGATGAAACAAACATTGCAGCCACAAGAATAAAAGGTAAGAATTCTGAAGCATCTACTAGTAATTTTGCACAATCTATCACTAATGAAGAAAATGAGAGAAAAAGACATGAGCTTTTCCATATTCGAGTTATTTCCAAACATCAAAAGATTGATACTTTGTTTGATAGTGGCTCACAAGTAAATTTAAATTTTGAAGCAATTGTAAAGAAATTGGGATTAGCAACTACACCTCACAAGAAACCATACCCATTAGGATGGTTGGATGATAAAGCACAACTACAAATGACTAGACAATGCAAACTCAAGTTTTCTTTTGGGTCAGCATTTGTAGATGAGGTTGAGTTAGACATAATTCCTTTGGATATATGTGGAATTGTTTTAGGAAGTCCTTACTTGTATGATAGAGAAGCTATTTTCTATAGAGTTGAGAACAAGTATCTACTTGTCAAAGATGGAATCGAATACTTTGTAAGAGCTCATAAGCTCAAGAATAA
>APFE030189173.1:1403-91454 GCA_000404065.3 Pinus taeda
TTATGACCCCTTAGACTCCTATATATAGAAAGGAGGTCTTGTCATTTGTATCATCCAAGAATTGTTCATTTGTGTAATGTAAAGGAGGTTTCCCCCTCGAAGAGGCTGATTTATAAGGCATTGATCTTTCTTTTCTATCTTTTTGTGAGCTAGTTTCATAACACACCCCATCTCGAGCTTCATAATTTGGCTCAAGGGTGACAATTGCAAGTAAGATGGCTGCAACTGCCTAAGGTTGGGTGGAGAGTTGGAGTCCCACTCTTAGTTGCTAGAACTTTTATAATTATAATATAAATATAACCTTATGTTTATGCATGTGATTATTGTGATGTAACTGTCATTTGTATCAGAAGAATTTAATGCTAATGTTAAGGAGTGTTGGTTCTTGCACACATCAGATATATAATGTTGTATCATGCATGATATGTAATTTCATTGTTTACATGACTTATTGATGTGTTGTTGGGAGTATTTAAAAGGTACTGGAACAATGTGTGGTTGTATTAGATATGTTATTGTAGTGACCAACATGGAAACTCATTATTTACAATGGTATAATCTTGATTTTACTGCAAGCTCTTGTTAGAAAAATTCACATTTTTTAGTAGGAATAATGGAGATTCCTCACTCCTTGGACATATTTGTCAGATTAACTTGTACGGTTTCCTTTCTAAGTCTTCTAGTGAAGCAAGCCTGGGCTCTTGGATCTGCATTTTCATTTTCTCAAAGCTTAGGCATAAATAAGCCTTGCATTTATGTGTTATTGGTGAGATTGTCTTATATGCCTTGATAACTTGGTTTCATGTCCCTAGATTTGACATGAAATGGAATCTATTCTATGTAAATGATGAGAACCATTTCTCATTGTTAACTACTTCACTATATGTTTCTTGGTACCAAGGTGTTAATAAAATTTGGGTTCTTGAGGAGTTGAATGTACATAATTGTGCAACTAACAAGCCCTAGTGATTGATGAATACTAAATCATGTAAGTGGTTGTTAGTTCATAATCTTGGGAAACCTTCTCAAGGTTAATCAATGCAATTTATATCCCAATGACTCATCAATAGAGCAATGCAAGGGAAGGGATAACCATAGGCACCTGCCATCAATAATTTTGATTCATCGCATAATTTACATTTGTAACGAGTAATAGAAATTTCCATTGTGACCCACCTTTGAGAACAGTCAACTCACCCCAAATTATATCCACAAAGAAAAATTTATTGGCTTAATTATAACACTGTAAAGGGCATGTCATGCCATTGCAAAGAAAATATAAATGAATATCCCTCTAAGAGGACTTAAACAATATGTATATATATATATATATATAAGCTTAATTTTTTACTCATTGGGATATAAATTATATATATATATATATATAAGCTTAATTTTTTACTCATTGGGATATAAATTGCATTGACTTACCTTGAGAGGGATTCCCAATATTATGAACGAACAACCACTTAGATGGTTTACTATTTCTCAACCACTGGTGCTTGTTGATTGCACAATTATGTACATTCAACTCCTCAAGAACCCATATTTTATTAACACCATGGTACCAAGAAACATATAGTAAACTAGTTAAAAATGAGAAATGGTTCCCATCATTTACATAACATAGATTCCATTTAATGTCAAATCCAGGGAACATGAAACCAAGTTGTCAAGGCATATAAGATAATCTCACCAACAACACATAAATGCAGGGCTTATTTATGCTTGAGCTTCGAGAAAATGAAAATGCAGATCCAAGAACCTGGGCTTACTTCACTAGAATACTTGAAAAGGAAACCATACAAGGTAATCCAACCAATATGACCAAGGATTGAGGAATCTCCATTATTCCTACTAAAAAATGTGAATTGTGCTAACAAGAGCTTGCGGTAAATTTAAGATTATGCCATTGTAAATAATAAGGAGTTTCCATGTTGTTCACCACCAGAACATATATAATACATCCACACATTTTTCCAATACCTTTTAAATAGTCCCAATAACACATCAATTAGTCATGTAAACAACGAAATTACATATCATGCCTCATACACCATTATATACATGATGTTTGCAAGAACCAATACTCCTTAACATTAGCATAAAATTATTCTGATACAAATGACAATTACATCGCAATAATCACAAGCATAAGCATAAGGTTATACTTATATTATAATTATAAAAATTCTGGCAACTGAGAGTGGGACTCCAACTCTCCACCCAACCTTAGATAGTTGAAGCCAAGTCTTACTTGCAACTGTCACCCCCGAGCCAAATTCTCAAGCTCGAGTTAGAGTGATTATGAGGGATTTTAAGCAACAAAACAAATAAATAGGATGCCCCCAGGCCACCTTGCCTTCATCACTATAGGAAATCCTTTTCTCTCTCTGTGATGCTCATAACCAACAATATTTTTGAGAGGGTTCTTCAGCTAGTATTAACACTCTCTAGCACTTAGTAACACTACACGAGATGCTACCTTCACTACTTCTTCCACAACTTCTGTGTGCCTAAAACTATCTGCCTCTCTATGTATGCCTTTGTGTCCCTCCTCCTCCTCCTCCTCCTCCTCCTCTAGAGAGAGAGCGCATGTATCAATCAATGACCCCCTCTCCAACTCCTCCATTTTTCTCTTCTTTCCAACTAACTAATTTCCCATTATTCTCAACGCTTGCACAATAGTCAACCTCGTGTACCGTGAAGCCCATGTTTCCTTAATTTTTTTTATCATGTTCTTGGTTATGTTTAGAGTTAAAGGACACCTACCCCTATCCCTTATTCTTTTAGTTAATTTATGGCATAGTCTATAGAAATTCCTTGTAGATTCAAACTTCTAATTGTAATTTACTAAAACAATAGATTTGAATCTACTTTACTCACCAACAAAAACAATTAAATGATCACGAAATCACGAAGCATACAAGAGAAAGAATTCAATCAACACATTACATAAATATTTCCTGTGGAAAGCCATAGTTAAAAACCCCTGTTATCTATATATTGCATTAGAGAAGATTACAATGCTTTACTCAAGCCCGAGAAACCTTTGCACTATCTCTATATGTCTCGCAACTTCCTAGACAAGCACAGGCCAATACTTAACCAATTTCTCACTTGCCCAAGTCCCTATTTCCTTGCAACGTTTCCTTGGGAATTAGTCGCCTATTAATTAGGGAAATTCGTCAAAGGAATTGCGTAATCCATCACATGCCTTCCTCTGACTACATGCACCACTTGTACAATTCAGATGATTATACAACTGATAGTACACTGTTCTTGAACTCCAATATTAATTGGGTAACTCTCAGATCTGACATACATGAGTTATTTATGAGTGAATCATTAGTTAACTGGTTTATCACTGTAGAAGCACCACCTTTTTAGACCTCCCACTAGTTCTCCAATAGTTGGAACTAGTTTAACTGACTTTAACTTAGTTAAACTAAATTAATTAATTACAACTCAAAATAAACTCAATCAAGGCTCCTATAAAGTAGGAAACACTCTACATGACTCAAGGTAGACCCTCAACTCGAATTAACTGATCCAACTAAGTCAAATTAACTTATTTAATTAATACAAGTTGTCATGTGATGTGCAATTACAATTTTATTCCTAATTTAATTCAAGGACAAAATTAAATTAGGATTTTCTTGTTGCATTTTCAACACTTCCTCTCAACAAGAAAGAGATTATCTGCTACCCCAATCCTGCCTCTAAGGAACTTGAATTTTCCTCTTGATAGTGTCTTAGTCAAGATGTATACATCTTGTTCTTCTGTAGGAATGTATTCCAACAACATGATTCTTTTCTGCACACAATCTCGTAGATGGTGATATCAAATGTCGATATGCTTGGACCGATCATGAAAAAATGGATTCTTAGAGAGTTTGATACAACTCTAATTTTCACATTAAAGCATTGTAGGATCCATATGTTGACCAAATAACCCAACAAGGATATTCCTCAGCTAGATAAATTCACAAGTTACTTGACTAGAATCCATGTACTCTATGTTAGGACCTCACATTGTCCCTTTTTGACCATACATTTTGCTATTATGTCATCCTTTTCCAACCTATATTTTAAGTTCATATTATTACTTTAACCCAATTGTTCCAAAGGTACACAATATTTCTTCTCATCACTATACGTTTAATTATTTTACATGTAATTACGTTATCTTCATTGTTAATCATTGAATTGGATAGTTGCTGAAACAGATAAAGAACGATGTGCAGTCCACGTTATTGAAACAACTTGGAGACTGCAGGATTACTTCTACAGTTGCTGAAATAGTAAGAACAATGCACAAATCCTGCAACTGAAACAATTGTGATTTGCATTCGAGATTTGATAGCAACAGAAGAAGATCACCGAAGGAGCTTCTACACTGGATGTAACGACCATGATCCAAAGTCAGCATTATTGTAACAACATTTTGTTGATGGGAAAACTGATTTCCCTATTTTTGTATATTGGGTTAAAATAGGACTTACAATGTAATCTATTGTAATAGATGTCCCCTCTTTAAAAAGAGGAGACATCTACATTAGAGGGGGCGAACAGACTGCGGGGAAGGTCTAGCTTAAGGAGAAGAACTTGAATCTTTTTGTAATATGACATATTGATGGATGAATAAAATAATGTTCTCAACATTTCTTTCTAGTTCTTGTTTCCTGGGGAATCTTGTGAGAAGGAAAGGGCCCACCTTCATCACAAGATTCACCCATTATATTTCTGCAGTGTGTTAAAGTGTGTCTCTTATCCATACCTTGTTAAAAGTTTTATTTACTGAATATTGTTTATGCATTATTGTTGAACTCTGTTTTTCCAATTGATTGCTACATTATTTAGTTCATCCACAGTTAATTCACGAGTGTTTCGTTGGAAATTGAGTTTACAGAGTGAGTTGGAAAGCATGGTAATCAGAAATAGGTGCTGAAGATTCCTGCTTTGGGAATAGGGTCCTGTTCTCTGTTATAGCATAGCCAGTGCTTTCCTTTGCAGATTGATTCCTTTTCATTAGATTACTCTTTTAATGAAATTAAGCATTCTTTGGTAATTGTCTGCAATAGATTGCTTTGCTGTAACTCAGAGTGGAGCTTCAGTTTGCTTGGAGCAAGGTGTGACTAGTTTATTTATTACTACAACTTTTATTGCTTTTGAGATTGAGCACATACAGTGCGTAGTTGCCTTTGAAATAAACAGACTTCCCTGGGTTGACAATTTATGTAGCACTTAGTTGTTTGAATTAATATGCAATTAAGGTAACCAACATTTTGGCACCGTTGCCGGGGAAGGAAATCATAGATTTTAAAAGCATTAATGATTTTCTTTTACATGTGCAGAATGCATGAGAGGACACAAGAAAACTAATCCTACAGGTGGCAAGGGAAAAGGAAGAGGAGGAAGAAAAACTTTTATTGATGAGATTATCTCAAAAGCTGAAACTGCTCAGAGGCTAAGCTCTTGGAAGCCATAGACTCAACACTCTCTCCAAACAAACTACGAAACTGAGGAATTTGTGGGCCCTGAAAGGGTTGAAGAGATAGTAGAAAATACTGAGGAACCAATAGAAGACATTGAAGAACCAATAGAAGATATTGAGGGACCAGTAAAAGACGTTGAGGAACCAGTTCAAGACATTGAGGGTCCAATAGAAAGCGTTGAAGACCAGGCAAGTGCAATAGGGGAACAACCAATGGATGGAAACAATGAAGGAGTCTTTGGTGGGGGACATGGAGGAGGAGAAGGAAGAGGTGATAATTATCTCTCCACCTTGGGATTTCCTATCGAGGATCTTCCCAGAGGGGCAACTCCTATGAAGAACATCCCACTCTCAGCCTTACCTAACTTCCATGGTTTATCTTTTGAAGACCTTGATGATTTTCTTTTCGATTTTGATATATTGTGTAGAAGCTATGATTATGTTACTAATGCTCAAAAGTTGAAGCTATTTCCAGCAACATTAAAAGGAAATGCACTAAGATGGTTTATGAGCCTGGGAGGTCATGTGATCACAACATGGGAGCAGATGAAGGAGAAGTTTCTAGCCAAATATCAAGACTATTGCCGGACAAGAGAGAAAAGGGAGGAACTATTCAAGATGGTTTAGAAGGAGGACGAAAATTTGGAGGATTTTAAGGAAATATTACAATATAATCTGCAGAGATCGGATCACCCTAATGTAAGTAAAGATATTCGTAAGACAATATTATTGAAAGGGGTACGGGATGACTGTTTAGACATGTTAAATATGCTTGGTAAAGGGGATATATCTAAGGAATCGTATGATGAAATTGTCAACCTCTGTAAGAGATGTTCAAGAGGAGCTGCAAATAGACCAAAAAGCAGGGATAATACATATTCAAGAGTCCAAAAATCAGCCAGTGCGGGAGAAACAAGAGCTGAAATAGGTAATCTACTTGAAGAATTTAAAATTGAAATGTTAAGCTCTTTTGCTTCACAGATTGATACCTTGTAGGTTAAGAGGAAACAAGCAGAAGCAGAAGTTGCTTTGGCTGTTTTCTGTCCTAAATGTAGAGAAAAACATCCACTCAGGGAATGTCCATTAAACAAGGTACCAATTTGCACCATTTGCGAGAAAGATCATGAAACTCAACAATGCCCCTCTTTACCAGGAATAAAAGCAGCCTTACAACCAATCGAGGGTGAAGCTGAAGTAGTTTATTTGTTGACACAGAGGAAGCAATGGAAACCACGAGGACAAGGTATGAACTCCAATATGCCATTTAATCGTTGGAATAATTATCCTTCTTTTAATCAAGCAAATTACTCGCCATTCAACCAAATGCAATATCCACCCTTTAACCAAATGAACTTCCCACCCATGCAACAAACAAACCCTCCCTTTGTTGACCCTGCAATGTGGACTCCTTGGCCTCCACAACAATATTATTTTAATCAATGGAACCCAAATTGGAGAGCTTAACAAATACCATTTTCAAACCAATTTCCTTAGTTTCAGCAACCTCTTTCTCTACCATGAGGTGCTCCACCAAATAATCAGACAATAAGACCCCAGCTACCTGTACAATCGAACCCTAATCCTAATAATAAAGCTGTGCAAGTCATTGATATTTAGAACCAGCTTATATCTCCTACCCTCCCTGTGTAATGTAATAATATTCATCTACGATCCGGGAGAGTAGTTGAGCCTATTATCGATGATATTACTTCTTCTGACTCTGACAAAGAAGAGACGGAAAGAAATAATTTACTTAATAAGGGTGCTGAAACAAAAGAGTCATCCTCTAATAAAACTGTTGAAACAACAGAGCCACCATCCCCTGAGTGTCTAGCTCTCACTAAGACACTTGAGCCACTTGCTTTTAATCTTCTAGGGGAATTGCAGAATCTTTATGTTAAAATTCCACTCTTACAAGCACTCAGAGATGTACCAATTTATGCCAGAATTGTTAGAGATATATGTATTAAGAAACCTGGTAGGAAAGCTAAAAATCCCCTTTTAGTTCATGTTATCGGTGATCTGGCTGCTCTAATGTCTGGGAAAACTCCTCTATTAAATATGGTGATCCCGACCATCCTACGGTTACAGTACAGATTGGAAAAACTATTATTCCACGAGTCCTGGTAGACTTAGGCGCTGCTATACATATTATGAACCTTGAAACCGCACAACTATTACAGCTGAAGAATGTAATTAGAGAGACACCAACCATTCTAGAGTTAACAGATCATTCCACCATCAGACCTAAAGGAGTTATTGAGGACTTGATCATTTCAGTGGAATCCCGGAATTACCCAGCTGATTTTGTCATATTACAGACTAAAACAAAGTTGGGGGGACATCCTTTAATTTTGGGAAGACCCTGGCTAGCTATAGCTGATTCTTTTATCAGCTGTAGGTCAGGCTCAATGACAATTTCCAATGGATGCGAAACTAAGCATCTTACCTTTATCCTCATGCCACACCTATGATCAATAATGATGATTTTGTATGGTTGGATTATGATGATGATGCTACTCAACCCATTTTGATTATCGGACAATCCTTAACTCTTAAAGATACCACGGTGGATGAAGTAATTAGTAATTTTATGTCTGAACCCTCCTCGGTCACTTCTGAAACAAATAACCAGTTGACTGGAATTTTGAAACCTGAAATACAAGAAAGGCTTAAATAAAAAAATCTACCTCAAACATCAACTGCTATCTCCTCTAAAAGCATAATGGTAGAAATTGAACATGGCAAAACATTGAATATAAACCCAAATCTATCAGATGTTGAAACACAACAACTACTGAAGTTACTTCATGAAAATAAGGAAGCATTCGCATGAGACTACACAGATATGAAGGGAATCTCTTCCGAATTATGTACTCATCGTATTTATATTAAGGAAGGGTGCCGACTAGTCTGTCAACCTCAGCGGCGAATGAATCCCAATTTGAGGGAAATTGTTAAGGAAGAACTTAAAAAATTGCTTAATGCAGGGTTTATATACTCCATATCTGACAATGAATGGGTCTCTCCATTGGTGATAGTACCTAAGAAAAACAGGAAATGGAAAGTGTGTGTAGATTATAGAGCCTTAAACAAAGCCACTCAAAAAGATCATTTCCCCTTGCCATTTATTGATCAGGTGCTAGGCAACTTGTCAGTAAAGAGATTCTTTTCCTTTTTAGATGGTTTTAGTGGATATAACCAAATCAAAATTGCGCCCCAAGACCAAGACAAGACCACCTTTACTAGTCCTTGGGGAACTTTTGCTTATAGAGTTCTCCCATTTGGACTATGTAATGCTCCAGCAACGTTTCAAAGAGCAGTGATAGGAATCTTTTCTGATATGCTTAATGACTCTATGGAGATATTTATGGATGACTTTACTCCTTATGGTGTGACTTTTGAAAATGCATTACAAAACCTTGAGAAAGTACTTAAACGTTGTATACAAGCTCACCTTTCCTTGAGTACTGAAAAATGTCATATGCTGATGAACGAAGGAATTGTAATTGGACACTTCATTTCATTCCTAGGGATTTAGGTAGATCAATCCAAAGTACAGGTGATTCAGACCCTTCCTATCCCTAAAACCCAAACTGATGTAAGAAGTTTTTTAGGACATGCTGGATATTACAGAAGATTTATCAATTTTTTTTTTTCTTTTCTAAAATAGCTTCTCCTTTGTTTGTGTTACTTATGAAAAATGCTGAATTTAAGTGGAATGATGTCTGCCAGAAAGCATTTGATGAACTTAAGCATTAGTTGTCTACAACTCCTATTCTAAGGGGGACCTTATTGGGCACTTCCCTTTCATATATCCTCTGATGCTTCGGACAATGCAATTGGAGCTGTCTTGGGGCAAGAAGAAAATAATCTTCCTTATGCTATCTGTTAGTGTCAGTCTTTGTAGCCTTCCTCCAGTGATCAAACTTGCTCTTACAAAGTGATTTTAAGGTGTCAAGGTCAAATTTTGTCATTTCAGTGAGTCTTCAAGCAAAATTTGGTCACTAGGTATTGGGTATAGGGTTTGCCTTTACTCCTTTCAAAGTTTTCCAAATGTCGGTCCATGTCACCATTCAGCTGAGTGTACCATCATTCAAAGGGTTTTTATCATCATGTCAGGTTCCAATGGGTCATTTTGCACCTGTTCATGCTTCAGTTGTGCCTAGGTAAGGTTCATTTCCCTCCCTTAGGGTTTTGGAGGTAATTTCTCTTGGATGGTCAAATCATCAGTAAAACTTGTATCCTGATGTTCATATACCTTCCCATATCCATAATGTACCTTATTAAACACTTCCCATCACTAAAATCCCCCAAATTCCTCATTTTCGCACAAACCCTAGTTTCTTGCTACAACTTGGCAATTTTCTAGGCTAGGCCTGTGTTTTGCCCTTTTGGACCCCTTGCCCTCACTCAATATTTTAAATTCCATTTTCCCCTGCTTCTTAACATCCCTCCCCACCTCCCAAAATTTTCTCAAGAATTTAGAAGCCCCTTATCCTCTTCATTTCGCTTCATTTTGACAAATCCCCTGTTCCACACATCGGGGTAGGTTTTACTCAAATGATGTTTCTGAGCAATAAAAGATAAATTTGGGAAAACTGAGAGAGGTTTTTGTCCAAAATAGGCCACGGAAGAAAAAAATCCTTCACTTTTTACACAGATGTCATGGTTTTAGAGAAATGTCAAAAATACCGTTGCCTCATGAGAACTGAATGCACCTCTGAAGTGACCTTGGGAAAATCGAGATTTCTCCTAGTTGGGTTGGCCAAATGACTTGATTGATAATTCAAATGATAACTAGACACAAATATCTTTCCAATGAACTATCATGAGCTCAATTTGGAGTTGAGGACGACCTTCAAACGTTGACTGCAACAACACTCTGCCTTGAGGCAACCTCATTTGGCACATTTTGACCAGTCTTGGGAGATTTGATTTTTGATAGGGTAAATGAACTCCAAATTGAAAAATTCCAGTTGGGTTGGAAAGTAGAGTCAATAATATTTCCAACGCGCTATCCTGTGCCCAATTTGGACACCAGGAAGGCCTCCAAAATCCTCCTATAAAATGCACTACGCGTTGGGTTCATGGCGCGACACATTGGGTTTGTGCGCGGCGCACTGGGCTAGAACACAAGATTTTTGCCATTCCTTTCACCCATCAAATTTTGCTCAGTCTCTCCTTGTTCAAGTAAGTCAAATCCACTTCCTTATTGCTCTTAACAAGTGTTTGGTGTTGGTATGAAAATTTAAATGCAAAAAACTCAAAATCCTATTCTCTTGTTTTAAGATTGCTCCTAGGGTTTTAAAACTTGTTTTGTGCCAAACACTTCCATTCTCCACCTTGTTTTTTCCACCCCCTCACCGTTATCTTATCATAGCAGCTCATCCCCTATTCCCCATATCACTAAAGTCACTCATACCCATTTCATTCTCATCTCCCTACATCTCTAAAAGTCACTTACTCCTAAGCTTCATCTCCCACTCCCAAGTCATTTCATTTCCTCTCATTCTCCTTTTCCCATTTCATGTGTAAAAATTCCCAAAACCTCAATTTCCCAAACATTCAGTGGCTCTCCCCTCTCCCAAAGTTTGTCAAATTTTCAAAGGGCAAACTACCACTTGACAAGACTCCCTTGTTCCCATTGTCCATGTTTCTCCCACAGTCCCTTCCCTTTGGCACATTTGGCATTGAAAACAAAACACAAATTTCTCATTTTCAACAAACCAAACATACAACTTGTTTCAAACACCATGGAGACGAACACAGATTCATCATATGAACAAGACAATGATTCCATCACTGAATTGCATGCACCAGGAGGGCACTGAAACGCCATTAAAGGGAGGATAGACTCCAAATCTTGGAGAAAGGCTCTTTAGCTGAGCATGATACTTGATGAGGCACCTTCAGTCCAAATTTCAAGGAATTTGGAGAATTTTTTTTTCATTTTTGATTTTTTTGGTCACAAAACAGAGTTTTCTGCCCAATGCGTATCGCCACTTGGTGCGCGCTTATGATTGGGACATCTTCTGGAGGAAAAATTGATATTTTTGGGTTTTGTTATGATAAATTATGCATGCTCATGAATGGCCGAGAGATTTCATCAAGTTCTGGGTGGCCTAAAGGGTCAAAAACACCTTGAAAATGGCCTTTCTGCCACTTTTTCCACACACAGGAAGCAGTCTTGGGAGATTGGATATTTGGAGGGGCAAATGGACACCAAATCTAGAAATTCCACTTGGGTTGGAAAGTAGACAGGTAGGGATTTCCAACGAGCTATGATGAGCTCAATTTGGACTTTTGGAAGTGCCTCAAAATTAGCTCCAAAGTGGGGCAATGCATAGAGAATTTGGGTGCGGCGCATAGAGAAATTCGGCCTCATTTTCACTCTTCAGCTTAGAAATTCGCCCAGTTTTGACTAGTTTTACTTTTTGATGTAACTATTGATTTACCATGATGTGATTTGATGACCATGATGTAATATTGGCACATTTTTACTTGTTCTAGAGGATTCATTCACTAAAGAGTGAAAATTAAATGAATGAATCAGTTTCCTAGTATATAGAGGCAAGTTGTTTGATTGCCTAGATTTTAGTTCCTTGTTTAGAATTGGTTCAAACAACTCCTAGAATGATGAGCTTGATCCCTAGAGGCAAGGGAATGGGTTTGGCTTGTCTATATTATGTAATTTCTAAGTCATTTTCCCGGTTGGACACTTGGGATTGCTTAGCACTTCATTGTACATTCACTTTTAGCATTTTTGGCAAAGGAAAGACCAGGGTTTTGTAGCACTTGTTGGGATCCATGTGGCTCCGTGTTTTGATGGTGTTTTTCTTCATGCAATTGTAAGTTCATTGATGTTTTATGTATGCCATTTCCCTTCTCGTTGCTTCTGAAATTAAACAAATTTAGTGAGAAAGGTAGAATTCATGAGTTTGTTGTGCTCTGCCTTATAATTTGTTTAGTTTTACATATTTTCATCTATTTGAAGAGGATTATTGATAGCCTCTTTCCCTCTTCAGCTCCTCAGTAGTCTTTTCTATCCATTCATCTAATCTAAAGCATCAAAACTATTTCCTACCTTGCCCCAACCAGAACTCTGCAAAAATTTGGCCTCATCCCCGGACCCAAAATTGGCTTTCCCTTTTTCCAACAAAAATCTCCCAAAAATCAAATAAAATCCTTCACTACATACCTAGCCTAAGATCAGTTGTTAAATCAGTCATCTCAAGTTCCATATGATTATCTTTTGCTGAGATTGACCCGGAGAGAGCCCTCTCTTGTCCTCGTAGGGCTAGCTACGAGGCTGAGCGTGGTTTGATGTGGACCTAGAAGCTTGCCTTTTCAGCCTGAGATAAATCTAGGCTCTAACACTATCTATTTCATTAGTAAGAATATGACCCCTGTCGAGCTTAATTACACAGTGACTGAAAAGGAATTTTTAGCAGTCATTTATGCTATTAATAAATTTCGACATTACATTACTAGTTACCCTACTTTTGTTCATACTAATCACTCGGCCATTAAGTATTTAATGAACAAATCTGTCACAAATGCTCGAGTTACCAGGTGGTTATTATTATTACAAGAATTTGATATTACAATTGTAGATCGACCAGGTAGAGAAAATGTAGTTGCTGATTTCCTTTCTCGGATAAAAACTGATGATAATGCTCCAGTAGATGATTAATTTCCTGATGAGTATTTATTTGCAGTATCTACTCACTCACCTTAGTATGCAGATATTGCTAATTATCTGGTTGCATGGAAGCTACCATCACACCTATCACACTGGGAGGAAAGAAAGATCATTCAACAAAGTGCTCGGTATAGCTGGATAAGTGTGTGTCTTTTTCATACAGGACTTGATCATAAAATCCAAATATGCATTAGAGAAGATGAGGTTTATGATATACTGAAGGCTTGTCATGATGGCCCTTGTGGAGGGAATTTTGCTAATAAGAGAACAACACATAAAATTCTCATAATGGGTTATTATTGGCCCTCACTTTTCAAGGATGCGAAGAAATATGTTAGGGCTTGTGATAGCTGTCAGAGAATGGGTCAACCTAATCATAGAGATGAAATGCCGTTGAATCCATAGGTAATACTTGAACCCTTTGAAAGATGGGCCCTAGACTTTATAGGACCCATCAATCCTCCATCCAGTCAAAGAATTTACATATTGGTTTGTACAGATTATATGACTAAATGGGTGGAAGCTAAAGCACTCATTAGAGCTAATGAAGAATCTATTTTAACCTTTCTATTTGAAGAAATCTTTGTTAGATTTGGAGTGCCTAGAGGGTTAGTTATATATGGAGGACCTCCTTTCAATTCTCATGGTTTTAAAGCCACGCTTCAAAAATATCATATTCACCATAAAATGACTACACCTTACCACCCCCAAGCCAATGGTCAGGTGGAAAGCATGAACAAAGTCATAGAAGCCATTTTAATAAAAACAATGAAGGAAAATAGGAAGGACTGGTCTCAAAGGCTACCTGAGGCATTACGGGCTTATAGAAATACTTGGAGGAACACTACAGGATTTTCTCCCTATGAATTGGTTTATGGCAAAAGTGTTGTTTTTCCTTTGGAATTTGAAATTAAAACCTTAAGAATACTTTAGCTGTTAACCTTGATTTGACTGATGCACATACAGCTAGGTTGTAGCATCTTCAGGAATTGGATGAAAAGAGGTTGGATGCCATCTATCAAATAACTATGATTCAACAACAAAGAACCAGGTGGCATGATAAAACTATTAAGCATAAGCAGTCCCAAAAAGGTAATTGGGCTCTACTGTATGATTCATGGTTTGAAAATTTTCAAATGAAATTACGAACAAGGTGGCTGGGACCTTATGAAATAGATACTGTTTTTCCCAATGGAATAGTAAGGCTCCTACAAATTGAAGATTCTATAACACCATTGTTAGTGAATGGGTATCGGATCTGTCTGTACCAACAACCTATTTCTAAAGAGGATTTTAAGGCCACTTGCATGGCAGATTCACATTATATCTTTTTGGGGGAGCTTGTTGCCCCTCACTGCATTTAATCTCTGCATTATATCTTTTTTATTAGATTAGATTTCTCAACTAATAATCCCTATCAAGGGTTTCCATGTTACAAATCATTATTTTGCAGGTCTTAGATTGGGAGGCTGGTTGAAAAGAACAATTGTATTGCAAGTAGGATTAAGCTTCATTTTGGTGAGCATTGTCATCTCACTTCAATTCACAACTCATTCCCCCACATTACTTCTCAAGAACATTTTACCTATTTTCCTTATTTAGAAAAACATCTCTCTTTATTGTTCATGTTGCTGAAACACCGATTTTTTCCATTTTTACCGTTGTTGAAACACCAACTTTTCCCATTTTTCCCGTTGCTGAAACACCAACTTTTCCCTTTTTTCTCCCGTGGTTGAAACATCAATTCTTCTCAAAGGATGAATACATCTTACTTTCCATTGTGAGAACCATCTATTGATTCTTATAACTTTTTTCTTTCACTACCTCCTCCTATGTTTATAAAAGCCTTTCATATAAATACCCTCATATTTCAAAACCCATTTCCATAATCATGGTGATCTATTAGCAACAGACATTATATTTTTAGAATATTAATCAAAGGTAAACATGAGGTATGCGTTTGTTATGTGTAAATATTATTAAACTAGAGTTAATGAGAAGATTATGACATGATTACCACAATCTCCATACATTCAAACTCATCATTTTAGCCGCAGTTGTGGGGAATACCAAAATTTCGCCATTATTTCACAATACACCAATCACTCATTTTTTACCACGATCATGTCTTGTCACCCCATCTCTCTCACAACCTCATTTGCAAAATTTACTCTATTTCAGGTGTGGTAACTCGGCTTTGCACTATGCATTTTACTGAAGCTAGTAACTATGGGATGTTCTGCTATTCGAAATCAACCCGGCTCAACAGCTCTATTGGAATTATAACTAGAAGTATATCGGATTTTTCAGCAGGCAGGCTAGGTAGATTATTTTCAGAGGCTTCAGGGATTCGATCCTTAGCAAGTCCTTGAATTCACACGTAATCTACAGGAAGGCTACTCTACTGTTCAAGGAGTTCAAATTCCAGTATTAGAGGATGATATAGCACAAGTTTCAGGGTTATCGGCCGATGGCATTTGATGGTTTAGTTGTAAACACATCATTTTGAACACACAACAAGAATTTCTTCTACCTGGAGAGTGAGTCGAGCCTAAAGGCAAGGGTGTTGCACTTCATTCATTACCACCTCCATGGCTGATTGTTGCACAGTTCGTCAAGCACTACTTCACCTGCGAAGGATGTTACCAAGTAGTTTATCAGCATGATTTTGTGTTGTTAAATCATTTGAGACATGGTCGACTGCTAAATACGCCATACTATCTACTTGGGTGTATGAAGAATATGTCACATTATTGCATGAATATGAAGTACCCACTCGTTTCCCTCACACATCATTGTCTTGTCCAGCTTTTAATTTAGAGGGATTTTGCCCAACAGAATCACCCTCCCCTTAATAACCCACCCCTAGAACCCCAAGAAGCTGCTGAAATTCCTCAAGCAGCAGCTGAAAATCCCTAAGAAGTTGCTGAAATTCCTCAAGCAGCAGTCGAAAATCCTCAGGAAACTGCTGAAATTCTTCAAACAACAACCGAAATTCCCCAATTAGATGCCGAAACTCTTGAATCTCCTCCTGAAAATCCTCAACGAACCCATGGAATCCCTCAGCAAGTTGAAAATCCTTCCGCACAACAACCAGGAAGCATCTTTGATTCCCCAGAAATTCCATCACCCGCAACAGCCAACCCAATTGTTTCCCCCACTGCATGGACTCCATCCCATAATTTAGTAGAATCATCCAGTCCCACTGTCCATATTCCCAGTGATGTTTCTGATGATAACCTTCCCATTGCTAACGTAAAAAGAAAAAGGAAAGAAAAAGCTACCTCCCTACCAAAAAGACGAACAAGGGCCTCAACCAAAGAAGCTAGCATCCCCGAGGACCCTCCTCCTCTAAAGAAAACTACTCACAAAAGAAAAGTCGCCGCTCTCCCTGCCTTTTTACCTCAAAGACGAATGAGGACGTCTACGGAAGCAACAACTGTTATCACCATCCCAAATTCCCCACCTATTAGCCTAAAATCCCATACCCCACCACAGTCCCAAGGCCCTGAATTTTTACCTGTCTCACCCTCGAGTACTGAAATGCAAGATGCCCAGGATTTTGTGACATCATTTCTTTCAGAAAACATAGCTGCCACACAAGAACCAGCTACTAATTCAACAACTGCCACACAAGAACCAACTACTAATTCAGTAACTGCCACACAAGAACCAGTTGTTGGTCCATCAAATTTGGAGACCCAAGATGATGTACAACATATAGTTTCCCCACAAGAACCAGCTACTGATTCAGCAATTGCCACACAAGAACCACCTGCTGATGAACAGAAAACATACGACCTAGATGTAGCTGCCCCACAAGAACCAGCTACTAATTCAGCAGTTGCTACACAAGAACGACCTGCTGATGAACATACAACAGATGGCCAAGATGTAGCTGCCCCATAAGAACTAGCTACTAATTCAGTAGTTGTTACACAAGAACCAACTGCTGATGACCAAAGTAACCAGCATATTGCACAACTCGTAGCTATTACACAAGAACCAACTACTCAATCAGCTTCTGCCACACAAGAACCATCTGCTGGTATGCAAAATTTGGATGCTCAGAATGATGTAGCTGATAAGTCAATAGTTTCCACACAAGAACCACCTGCTGAGGTTCCGAATGAGGAAGTTGCCACGGAACAATATGCCTTTCAGTCACTGGAATCAGTTACTGAGACTCCCACTGTTACACAAAGCCTAGTCACCTTGGCTTCCCTTCTACAGGAAAACGAGTTTTTAAAATTTGAACTCGAAGCTTATAACAGGAATTAATAACGACAAGAGAAGCCTATGATAGAGAGATTAATTTGTATACTTTAGCTCATGTAGCATCCGCAGCTGAGAAGAGTACACAGAAAGATCGATATAATGAATATATGTGTAGTCAGTGTGGTAATATTTATCATCAAGCTGGTTATAAAATAGTTGAAGTCCCATTGCCTGGAGCCACCCCTACACCTACTTCTATTGCAATTAAAAAGGAACGCCTTGCTATTACACAAGAACCAGCAGGGCCTTCAAAGATTTTTGAAAAATAGGCTACACCACAAATACCTCAGCCTACTGTGATTTTTAAAACTGAAAGTCTTGTACTCCGACCTACAAAAAATGTGTTCACTTAGACTCAACCCCGACCTACATAGACTGTTTTCACTCAGACCAGCAACACTCAAGCACATATGGATAAATGGAAGAAATATTATGTTATGTCGCAAGAGAATATTTTGCAGGAGCACAAATCATTATGGCAAAACCATATATATGCAAATTGGGAAGTTTTGGAACAATCTCGTGCACATAACAAGGAAAATAAATAGTTAAAAACTAGATTGTCTCTCATGTTTTCTCTAGTTCAAAGACCACTGGCCACTAGGAAACCATCCTCTAATTATTCTCTGTTTCTCGCAGAATGCTTAGCATTTTTCCAAGTAAAGGCAATCAGAGATGGGAGACCTCATGAAGTATCTACACCTCAACAATTTGTCAAACCTTTCATAGAGGCATCAATCAGTGAACAAAATTTACTCTGTGAATTGTACCTCCGTAATGAAGCCATGTCTGAGGATAGAAAGTTCAATCTGATCTCTCTGGTTGGTGACATTCAGATTAGAGCCTTTGTCTCTTTCCTGGCCAATCAGCTCACGTGGCAAAATGCCTTCCTTTTAGCAAAACACAATGAAGATAATCGCCTTCTGTGGACTCGATCCGAGCCACAAAATGCTGCCATTTTCGTCGCTGAATATTGTCGGTTTTTGAAGGAACTAGGAATGACCGAGCATATCAGAGAGTTACAGGCAACAATCTTAAAATATTGCCAACATTATTTCAAAGCCAAGAGAACTCTTGCCTTACGGGAAAACACCCTATTTTGGAAACAATGCCCTAAGGAGAGAAAGGAATATCACCCCTTTAACCCTCTTAATCTTCAAACAACAATTTCATGGCTACCTAACTATGTTAAATGCATTCAACAGTGTGCCGAAAAATGGTTAGGATATCATTTTCATTTCCCTCTTCTATGACCGCCAGCACAGGAATATAAGGCTTACTTTAGGTTGTCCAAAAAGGAGGAGCTCGCAGCATGGCAGAGATTACAGAATGTTCATGGTTTCAGAGACTTGGTTGATAGCACCTTCAATACTTACTGTCTAAGTAATTTTCACTGTACATCCCAATACTCGGACTCAGATTCAGAGTAAAAGTTGCATGAGGACATGCAACCCTTTTAGTTGGGGGGGATGTTAGGACCTCACATTGTCCCTTTTTGACCATACATTTTGCTATTATGTCATCCTTTTCCAACCTATATTTTAAGTTCATATTATTACTTTAACCCAATTGTTCCAAAGGTACACAATATTTCTTCTCATCACTATACGTTTAATTATTTTACATGTAATTACGCTATCTTCATAGTTAATCATTGAATTGGATAGTTGCTGAAACAGCTAAAGAATGATGTGCAGTCCACGTTGCTGAAACAACTTGGAGACTGCATGATTACTTCTACAGTTGCTGAAACAGTAAGAACGATGTGCAAATCCAACGACTGAAATAGTTGTGATTTGCATTCGAGATTTGACAGCAACAGAAGAAGATCACTAAAGGAGCTACTACACTGGGTATAACGACCATGATCCAAAGTCATCATTATTGTAACAATATTTTGTTGATGGGAAAACTGATTTCCCTATTTTTGTATATTGGGTTAAAATAGGACTTACAATGTAATCTATTGTAATAGATGTCCCCTCTTTAAAAAGAGGAGACATCTACATTAGATGGGATGAACAGAGTGCGGGTAAGGTCTAGCTTAAGGAGAAGAACTGGAATATTTTTGTAACATGACATATTGATGGATGAATAAAATATTTTTCTAAACATTTTTCTTGGGGAATCTTGTGAGAAGGACAGGGCCCACCTTCATCACAAGATTCACCCATTATATTTCTGCAGTGCGTTAAAATGTGTCTCTTATCCATACCTTGTTAAAAGTTCTGTTTACTGAATATTGTTTATGCATTATTGCTAAACTCTGTTTTTCCAATTGATTGCTGCATTATTTAGTTCATCCACAGTTAATTCATGAGTGTTTCATTGGAAATTGAGTTTACAGAGTGAGTTGGCAAGCATGGTAATCAGAAATAGGTGCTGAAGGTTCCTGCTTTGGGAATAGGGTCCTGTTCTTTGTTACAGCATAGCCAATGATTTCCTTTGCAAATTGATTCCTTTTCATTAGATTACTCTTTTAATGAAATTAAGCATTATTTGGTAACTATCTGCAATAGATTGTTTTGCTGTAACTCAGAGTGGAGATTTAGTTTGCTTGGAGCAAGGTGTGACTAGTTTATTTATTACTACAACTTTTATTGCTTTTGAGATTGAGCACATATAGTGCGTAGTTGCCTTTGAAATAAACAGACTTCCCTGGGTTGACAATTTATGTAGCACTTAATTGTTTGAATTAATAAGCAATTAAAGTGACCAACACTCTACTTTTGTCAAACTGAGTGTAACTAATCTCTACTTCCTGTTGTACCAAGAAACTATTGTTGACCCAAAATTGAAGATTCCCCCTGATGTGCTCTTCCTTTCTGATGGACTCTCTACCCAATATGCATCTGTGAAGCCTTGAAGCTTGACTCCTTTTGTCTGTTTGTACCAAAGACCAAACTGAGTGGTGCCTCTGAGGTATCTCAACACATGTTTAGTTGCCTTCCAATAAAGTTTGGTTGGTTTAGCCATTGCTTTACTAAGCGGGTTAACTACAAAACATATGTCTAGTCGTGTGTTCACCAAATACATAAGTGAACCCACAAGATGCCTGTGAATAGTAGCCTCCACTACTTTACCCGAAGTAGCATCTTTCTTCCTCTAGTTCCATGCTAGATGAGTCTCCATGGGTTTGTTTCTCTCCATGTGGAACTTCTTCAATATCTCATTGGAATACTTGCCCTGAGAGACAAACAATTCCTCATCTCCTTGCCATACTTCCATACCAAGGAAATAATGCACGAGCCCCAGGTCCTTCATCTCAAATCCTCTTGCAATATCCTCTTTGCAAGATTTTACTAGCTTCTCATCACTCGTTCTAATTAAATCATGGACATATAATACTATAATACACAATTTACATTCAACCACAATATGGTAAAGGTTTGCATCTACTTCACTTTTGGTAAATCCCAACCTGGTGAAATAGCTATAAATCCTAGTGTACCAAGCATGATGTGCTTGTTTCAATCCATACAACGCTTGCTTGATTCTGAACACATACAAATCTATATTCAAGGTCTCAAATATTTTCGGCTGCTCAATATATAACTCTTCCTCAATCACTCCATTGAGGAATTCATTATTCACATCCATATGATGTATCTTCCATCCCATCTACGTTGAAAGTGCTAGAATAGATCTTATTGAAGAGTACCTTGCTACTGGCGCAAAGGTCTACTTGTAATCAATTCCCTCCACCTGGGAGAACCCTCTGGCCACAAATCTCACCTTATGTTTCTTCACACTCCCATTTGCTACTTTATTTACCTTATAAAGCCATCTAGAACCCACCACTGACTTGTTTGCTGGTCTTAGGACCACTTCCCAAACAATGTTTCTGATAATGCAATCATACTCCTCTACCATGGTATCGAACCATATTGGTTGCTATACTGCTTCCTCGAATGGGGATGGCTCAATATCTACACTCTCGCTCATTAGAGCCATGTAGCCAGTGTATCAATTTGGTGACCTCCTTTACTTGCATTGTGATGTGGGTGCTCCCACATTCTCTCTAGCATCATGTATCAATTTGTCAACCTCTCTCATGTGCTTCCTTCCTTCTCTGGAAGTCTCTGCATGAGTGGGCGCTTCCACTCTCTTATCCTTTGCATGTGGTTACTCCACATCATCTTGAGGTTCATCCTTTGGAGCTAAAATCTCTTCATCTGCATGCAACTGAAGCTCCCACTCAAGGGAACATCTGGTGGCCTTCCCTTCATCAAAATTCACATCTCTATGAACCACTGTTTTCTTGTGAGATGGTAGGTACACCCAATAGTTCTGAGGTGTATCAATGTATCCCACAAATATGCCCCACTCAGTTGTTAGTTCTATATTTTTCCTTGCATCCTATGTAACATGACAATAAACTGATGAAACAAAGATTCTGAAGTGTGCCACATCTGGATTCTTACCTAAAAAATCTTCTTCTAGTGTACCCATCACGAGAATCCGATGAGGAATATTGTTATGCAGATATATTATTGTGTTGCATGCTTCATCCCATAAGTGAAATGGTAGGGCCTGATCATGTAACATTGCCCATGCAACTCCCATAATACTTTTTTTCTTCCTTTCAACCACCCCATTTCGCTATGGGTTATGGGGTGCTATTAACTCCCATCGAATGCCTTCTGATGCACAAAAGTTCTTGAATTAATTTGACACGTATTCTCCACTGATATCAGTCATGAGAGCCTTCACTTTCCTTCTAGTGTCTTTCTCAACAAGTGCTTCAAATTCACAAAATTTAGAGAACGTTCTAACGTTAATAATCATCTACAAATATTACATAATACTTGTGCTTCGCTGTGGAGGATGTCGATAATGGTCCATTGATCTAGATTTAAATAGGAATGCAACAAATTACAGATATAACCATACATATAGAGATGCAACAGAAATAATACTTCATTTCATTAATGTAAAATACTGAAATATGCTTACAAACAGAAATGGAAATAAACTAGCTAGGGCGATGGTAGTTTATCTTTGAGAAGAAACGTGGCAGCTACATGCCTTTGAACTGTGCTACAATGAGGCTCACAGGCCTATTTATTGTTAAGAAACAATGGAGAAATCTAAACATCCAAAAACCTAACCCTAGAAGATGAAATGCCAAATTGTGGGCTCCATTTGGGTAAATTGGTACATCAACTTCCTGGGGTAGTAACTTGGCATATGATCTCCGTTTGACGCACACAATATCTTGTTAGAAAGATCTTTATGAGAACTAAAACTTTGGGAAGAGAAAAATCAATCCATGGACCCATGTTTCTACCAGTTTTCCCAAAAAACATCGTTTAGGGCCTCAAAATGGCTCCAGGAGTTCAGGACCCAAAACACTGCTAAAAATAGTAAATTGTGCTACAATTAAGGAAACTAAAAAGTTGAAAGAAACAATGGTGGGGGTACAAGTGGACTTGGTGGGTGGCCACCAATATCCACCTGGATCATTCCTCCCCCCTTCGGAAGAAATGGTCCCCCTTGCGTTGAGTTCCTCCATGAGATGAGGAAACTTCTGCTGAACTTGGTCCCTGGTGAGCCACTTGCCCTGGTGAGGGAGTTGGTCTGCTTTGAAAATTTGATACAGTTGGATATTATGTTGGTGAGTGTGCTTGATCTGTGTGTCCATGATCCGATTAGTTGTAGCTTGTTCCATGCAATCTGGATTTAACTCTGTGGGTGTGAGCTGTTCTGCAATGTCGGATGTGTCTAGTAATGGTGGAAAGTATGGCCGAAGGTGGTCCACATTGAACACTGGGTGCAGGCCAAGGAATGGGGGAACGTTGAGCTCAAATGCATTGTCTTCCACAGCCTTGGTAATGGTGTAAGGACCATATCAGAGTGGTCTGAGTTTCCGATAGGCTCTGGTAAGGCGTTCCTTTTGCAAATGCAACCAGGCTTTGTTGCCCTCCTGAAACTTGTGTGGCACTCGATGTTGATCATGTCGCTTCTTGTACTTGGCATTTGATTTCTCCAGAATGTCATGGACTTGCTGGCGAATATGTTGGATGTGCTCAATGAAGCTATTTGCCTTATCTATTTCGGACTAGACATGAGCCAAATCTGTGTGGGTAGCTGCAATTGGCATGGCCACATCAATGGGACAAAGTGGCTAGAATCCCAAGCCCACTTGAAAGGGCTGTGGCCGGTTGAGGTGTGGAGAGCTTGGTTGTAGCTATGCTAAACATAGGGGAACTCCCGTCCCATGTGCATGGATGCTTTTAGTTGTACATGCGGAGAATGTGTACGATCATCCTGTTCACAACCTTTGTCTGGCCATCAGTTTGGTGTCCAACATCGACCAGAGATTGGACCAATATGTACTGAGGAACCTGTTGTCCTGATTTGAGATGATAGACTGTGGGATCCCAAAGTGTACCCACACTCGTTCAAAGAAGAGTTTAGCAGTGGCTTCTGCTATGATATTCTTTTTGCAGGTTGCCATAATGGCCATATTCGAGAATCTGTCGACGACCACAAAAATATAGCCATTTCCATGCTTAGTAGAAGGCAAGCCGGACATGTAATCCATGGAGATGGATTCCCAAGGTCGACTAGGGGTAGGCAGTGGAGTATAGAGGCCTTGCTTCTTGATGGTCAATTTGGCAATGGTGTAGGCAGTGCATGATCTGATGTACTTCCCAACATCCTATCGAAGATTTGACCAATAGAAATACTTCTGTAGTACTTCCACCATTTTCTCGACCCTGAAATTCCCAACAACTTGACTGTAGTGTGCTTCCCAAATCATCTTGGCATGCTCGCTTGAAGGAACACAAAGGTGACCCAGTGGCATAACAGGGCATCTTGGAGGTGAAAATACGGAACATGCTGACCCTCTAAGAGTGTCTGGTATGTGTGGCCGAATTCTGGGTCGCTTTTGTAGAGAAGTGGCCAATCAAAAGTCTGGTGACCACAAGAGTTGAGCATGGTGGTTAAAGCCATGATCGGTGGTCGACTAAGGCAATCTGCAACATTATTGGTGCTACCCTTCTTATACTTAATATTCAAATGGAACTATTGTAGGTATGTGGACCACTTCTAATGGCGATCATTCTGCAATTTCCCTTGGGTCTGTATGAACTACAGGGGTCGATGGTTTGTGTGGGTGACCATTTCCTTCCCCAAAATGTAGTGATTCCATTGTTGGTAGGCCTACACAATGGAATACATTTCTTTGTCATAAGTGGGATATTTTCAGACTGTGTCTGAAAGTGTCTCACTGTGATATGCCATTGGATGCCTGTGTTGAGTAAGCACTACCCCAATAGCATAGTCAGAGACATTTGTCTCGACCTCAAATGGTTGTTGCAAGTCTGGTAATGCGAGCTCTAGTGCCGAGCAGAGGTGATATTTCAACTCTGTGAATGCCTTCTGTTGAGATTGAGACCAAAATATTTTTTCTTTCACTCCTCCCTTGGTGACTTGACTCAAGGGCCAAGTGATATGAGAAAATCCCAACACAAACCTACGGTAGAAGTTGGAAAGACCTAGAAAGCTGCGGAGCTCTATCAGAGTGGTTAGAGATGGCCAATCCCGAATGACTTGGATTTTGGCTAGATGCACATGCACCCCCCATTCATCAATAATGTATCCCAGATACTCTGGGTCATGCCAAAAGTGAATTTCTCCAAATTGGCACATAACTTGTGTTGCCACAGTGTTTGGAGAACTTGTCAGATGTGGTGGAGGTGCTATTCCCAACTCTAGCTGAAGATCAGGATGTCATCCAAGTATACCACTACAAATGAGTTGGTGAATGGCCGCAATATGTCATCCATTAGCCTCATGAAGGTTGCAGGAGCATTCATCAATCCGAAAGGCATAACCAACCATTTGAAAAAGCCCTCCTTGGCTTTGAAGGCAGTCTTCCACACATCAGAGGGTTCGATTGGTACCTAGTGATATCATGACTTCAAATCGATCTTGTTGAAATATTTTCCCCCCTTCAGCTAGTACAGGAGGTCATTAATCCATGGGATCAGGTACCTATTACGGACATGATCTTGTTCAACACCTGATAGTCAATATAGAGTCTCCAAGTCCCATCCTTCTTCTGTACTAACACGATCGGGCTCCCACAGGGAAATAAACTCAGACGGATGTGGCCTTTATACAATAATTCTTGAATCTCCCTCTTGATTTCATCATTCTCTAGAACAAAGCGTCGATAGATTGGTCCATTGGGCAATGACGCACCTGGGGTGAAATTGATGGAGTGCTTGACCTGACAGTGCAAAGGAACCCTTGTGGGGAAGGTGAAGATGTCCTCGTACTACTCCACAACCTTGTCCATTTGTAATTTTCGTGTGGGGGGGCCCTATCTAGAGGTTGTGGCCACCATATTCTTCTTTCCTTGAGGGCGTATCATCAGGAAAATAAATTTCCCAGTTTTGGAAATGAGCTTATTGCATTGTTTTGCAGTAACCAAAGAGATAGCAGTAGGTTGTGATACCTTTGGTATTCTGTACAACTTATTTCCCATAGTAACAATAATAGCACAAGGCCTTGATTCATACAGAACATTTCGCCTCCACAAGTATGGTTGTCCTAGTAATACATCACAAACATCAAGGGGAGAAACGTCACACAATACCTCATCCATGAAGGGCTTGATGTTGTATGGAAGGTGACACTGCTGGCTTATGCGAAGATCCCATCCTTGGTGAAGCCACCCGATGGTGTACGGTTGTGGATGTGCTGTGGTCAGTAAGCACAATCGCTTCACAACCTCTACCGAAATGAGGTTATTTTGGTTCCCGCCATCAATAATGAACTGTAGCAGGGAGCCCTTTACCCACATCTGGGAGTGGAAGAGACGCTCCTCCTCCTCTGGATATTTGGGTTCCTCTTTCTGGATCTTCATGGTGGCAATGGTGGCGTTGGGATCTGCATCGATAATTTGCTTCCCTTTGTCATTCCCCTTGTCAGGTTTTGACTCAGAGTCAGAACATGCATCTGATTTTGAAAACCTTAGCTTGGCCACTAGTGACTGCTTGGCTCGAAACTCACTTGTGTTGTGAGTGTAGCTCTTATGGAACTCACACCACTTTCCCGTGTCCTTTTTCGGCTTCGTGGCACTGTTCTTTTCTTGCAGCTTTGGTAGGTTGTCTTGGGTTGCCCCGCCTTGGCTTTGTCCTCTTTTTTGTGGTTTGGGGGCACCTTTCCCTTGCTTCGGATTCACAGATCCAAAGTCCTTCTTCTTCTGTTTAAAATTTTGCTCGATCTTGACGGCATATCAGTATGCTGTGCCGAGCGAGGAGATGTTCAGGAATTCTATTTCTTCTTGGATGTACTTGTGCAGGTAGTTACGGTATTTGAGTACCAAATGATACTCCGAATCCTTGATACCCAACTTTGTGTGAAGGGTATGGAAAATATTGGTAAACTCTGGCACGTCTTGGTCCCTTCCCTGCCGTGGCGTGGTCCACTTTAAGTATTGATCCTTATAGCTTCCGACAGGGTAGTAATGATCCTTGATGGCAGTTTGGAATAAATCTCAAGTGGGCGCAACTAAAAATAGTGAGACCATACTTTCATCTTGCTGCTCGCAGTAGGTTTCCCGCTAGTCCTTGAGGGGGGGGGGGGCAGATTTGAGAAGAATGAAGGTGATATTTTCCCGACCGGAAAAATTATGAACAAAAAAATACCCTTCTAGAATATTTAACCATTTATCTACGACGTCTGCATCTCTCCGACCCTCAAATATGGGAATGTCAAAGTTAACTTGTACCTTAAAGGGTGTGGCGCTTCTAGAGTAGCTGCTGGAAGTAGATGTGTCGCCCTTGGGTAGCTATTGAAGGATCTGGGAAAAGTTGTCCATCATCGCATTCCTTTGTCGCTTGAGGGCCTCTTCGACAAGATTTTGACAGGATCTCCTACCCACTCATCTTTCTTTTCATCTGCCATGGGAGGACATCGGGATTTGCGAGGCTAGTCTTGCAATGGTTCGACTAGTTCAACCCCTAGCTCCTTATATCCCGACCTCATTGGGGACATGCAAGGAAAGATAGAGAAAGAGTAGACCGCTCTGATACCACTGATTCAAATTTAAACAGGAACTCAAAAAATTACAGATATAAACATACATATAGAGATGTAGCAAAAATAATACTTCATTTCATTATTGTAAAATACTGAAATATGCTTACAAACAGAAATGGAAATAAACAGCTAGGGTGATGGTAGCTTATCTCTGAGAAAAGACGTGGTGGCTACATGCCTCTGAACTGTGTTACAATAAGGCTCGAAGGCATATTTATTGTTGAGAAACAATGGAGAACCCTAAACATCCAAAAACCTAACCCTAGAAGATGAAACACAAAACTGTGGGCCCCATTTGGGTAAACTGGTACATCAAATATGTAGGGTCGTAACTTTGGCATACGAACTCTGTTTGATGCACACAATATCTTGTTAGAAATATCTATCTGAGAACTATAATTTTGGGAAGAGAAACATTGGTCCATATACCCATGTTGCTACTCGTTTTCCCAAAAAAACATCGTTTAAGGCCCTAAAATGGCTCCAGAAGTTCAGGACCCGAAAAAATGCTAAAAATAGTAAACTGTGCTACAATTAAGGAAACTGAAAAGCTGAAAGAAACAATGGTGGGGGTCTAAGTGGACTTGGTAGGTGGCCACCAATATCCACCTAGATCATCCACACACATCTGAGTGAACTCTTTCAAGGATCGCTTACGCTCGACTGTCCTTATCATGAAAGGTGGCTTTGGTGTACTTCCCCAATGTACACCCTTTTCATGTATCTCTCTGCTCTAGTGCACCCTTGGAAACTCCTGTAGAAATTTGTTGCATGATCTTCAAAGCTCCATGGTGCAAGTGACCCAATCATATATTCCACAATTCATCAATGTCTTGGCTCTGCGCCTTCTTTGCTTTTGTGCTCAAAGCAACACAGTCTTCTACATCCAAATTTTAGAGGTTCTTCAGCCAAACCCCGATCTGCTCCACTTGTCCTAAGACTATGTGATGAAGGAAAGCAATTCCTTTGCTAAATATGACATCATAGCCACGGTCCTCCAACATAGCATCTGAAACCAAATTCTTCTTCAGACCTGGAATATACATGACATCTTTGAATGCGAGAGGAGAACCAGACTTCCTCTGGAAAGTAACATTACCAATGCCGGTCTTGCTATGAGGCTCCACTATCCAAATACCACACACTACCCATCATTGATGTCACTGTGCAAGCAATGAGGGTGAAATCCAACTCGAATTGTGAAGTGATAGCTTCACCCGCTGCTCCTCGTGAGGCTTCGTGTTGGCCTTCTTGTGCAGACACTTTGTGGCATAGTGACGTAGCTTATGATAGTGAAAACTTTTAATCTTCAACATGTCCTTCTTCTTGCCACGCTGACTAGAATATGATTTAACTTCCCTTTCCATTTATTCACCTTTCCATCTAAGGCATAGTTCTCCTCATCATCATGCTTGGATGAGGATCCATCTATGGTGTTTGGCCAAATCTCTTCTTACACCAAGTTGGACCACAAACGCTCCCACTCTGGTAGCTTCTCCCTCCTATTTACCGAATCCTGGTAGCTGTGTTAACTATTGGTAAGGCATAGAAGTGCTAGGATGACCAGATCATGTTCAAAAATTGTAGCACTAACACTTTCAAGCTCATCTCGACATTGGGTGAACTTGGTCAAGTACTTTGGTATTGTGTCGCCCTTCTCCATCTTGATTTTCCTGAGCTTTTCCTTCAACACTAGCTTCTTGTGGTCACTATTGGTTTGAAATAGGTCTGTCAAGGCCTTCCACATTGCATATGGAGTCTCCTTACTGTGGAGGTTCGAGACAATATGATCTCGAACTCCTTCTTGGATAATCCTTCTCACCTTTGCAACACATTTAATCCACTCTACCAGATCTTGAGCATAAATTGTTGGAGGCTTAGGAATATCTTTGTCTATGAATTCCTTAAGCCTTTTGTCTTCCAACAATACCTCCATCATATCCTTCCAAGAAATATAGTTCAAACTACCCTTAAGTGCATGTTCAATTTTCAATCCGTAGAATGACATCCTGTTGGCTTTGAAGTATGATACTGCAAATTTGATTTCACTTGCAAAAGAAAAACTCGCATTCTCCTCTTCTAGAGTGATTTCTTCTTTGATACCATTTAGAAATTCCTTGTAGATTCAAACTACTAATTGTAATTTACTAAAACAATAGACTTGAATCTACTTTACTCATAAACATAAACAATTAAACGATTGCGAAATCATGAAGGATACAAGAGAAAGAATTCAATCAACACATTGCACAATAATTTCCTGGGAAAGCCATATCTAAACCCATTCTCTCTGTTTATTGCATTAGTAAAAAATTATGAGAATATTACAATGCTTTTCTCAAGCCTGAGCAACCTCTGCACTATCTCTATCTGTCTCACAGCTTCCTAAACAATCTCAGGCCAATACTTAACCAATTTCTCGCTTACCCAAGTCCCTATTTACTTGTGATGTTTCCTTGGGAATTATCCCCCCATTAATTAGGGAAATTCCTCAAAGGAATTATGCAATCCATCATAGGCCTTTGTCTTACTGCATGCACCACCTCTACAATTCACATGATTATACAACTGATAATACACAATCCCTAAAATCCAATCTCAAATGGTAAACTCTCAGATCTGACATGCATGAGTTATTTATGAGTGAATCATTAGTTAGTTGGTTTATCACTACAGACAACACCACACTACTGGACGTCCCACTAGTTCCTCCAACAGTTGGAACTAGTTTAATTAACTTTAACTCAGTTAAACTGAATTAATTAATTACAACTCAAAATAAACTCAATGAGGGCTCCTATAAAGTAGGAGACACTCTACAAGACTCAAGTTAGACCCTCAATTTGAATTAACTGATTCAACTAAGTCAAATTAACTTAGTTAACTAATACAAGTTGTCATGTGATGTGGAATTACAATTTTATTCCTAATTTAATTCAAGGACAAAATTAAACTAAGATTGTCTTGTTGCATTTTCAACATAGTCAACCCACTCAACCACCCAGGACTAATATTTAAAAAAAATATTTCCTCAAGCAATCTCCTACCTCAAGAAATTGAATTTGTGTCCCTCTCTTAGCCATTTAAAATAATTTCAATTATTTATAAGAGAGAAATATTAACCTAGGGATGCCACACCACTGATAATTTCACACCATCCTCTTATGTTGTTTGTTTTTTCCCATACTTATACAAAAAAAAAATTGGTCCCTAACAAGCCCTAACACAAATTATGGCTTGTCCCGAGCCACTTAATCCTTCTCCTATCCTTCTCCTATCTCCATTGGTACAAGAACTTCTATGTTTGAATAATTTAAACTCATCCTCTTGCATGTTGAATTGTTCCAAATCTTTTAGAGGTGGCCTTGATTCCTAGTTGTCTTTAAACTCAACCTCTGTATTAAATTCAGTTTCATGCTCCTACTCCTTAGGCTTCCCTCCGTGAGGAACTAAGAGTGTGATCTTCCCCTGCTACTTCTGAATGGAATTATCCAATTTCCTTTCCTACTCCTCATTCTTGCACTTCTTTCCCTACGCTCTTGGGAATTGATTGGGCTACTGATATGAATGAGGTAATTAATCTCAAGAAGTGAAAGATGATCTTTGAGAAGAAATCACTACGCGTAATAATACCCTAGATCCTGCTGAAGGATCGTGCTATAGAGAACTAGTCCGTGACTATGAAAGTGATGATGATTTGGACTGCATCTATAAGATTATAGCACGAGACAAACACTGGGTGGATCCCACCATGGATGGGCTGATTACATGGGAGCACGAGAGTTCCTACACTTCGGATTCTGATGAAGAGATAGAACGCTATCAGAATCAGTTACATGAGGTAATTACGCTGAATTGCAATATGATGACCCAGTCGTTGCACTGTGTGTCGTCAAAGGAAAGGAATATTCCTACTTATGATGGTTTAAATGAGGTATATACCTTCTTGGATGAATTTTAAAGGGAGGTGCCAGAAAAGCAATGCTTCCAGGCCTTGAACTGGGTACTGTGCACTATGCTCGTAAGATGGTGGGGTACGCACAAAGGAAGCTTTGATGATTGGCGCAAATGTAGGATAATGATACAAGCATGATTTGGAAAACCTAAGATGCAAATGATAGACAAGTATGATGGGTTCGATGATACGCACGTGCATATGGCCAAGTGGACGTAAGCTTCTAGATAAAAGCACCTACCTACGCAGATGCACATGTACTCCACACTAAAGTACCTAGTCAATAAGCCTGTGTTGGGGGGGAGAATTTGCAGATGGCTTTTATTGTTCAAAGAATATGATTTTGAAGTTGTTGTAAAGCCTGGATGATTGAATACAGGACCTTACCACCTATCGCGCATCGAGACAAGGGAGGAACCTACTAGTTTGGAGGAAGGATTACCTGACACGCAACTCTTTGTTGTGCGTGTCACGGATGGAAATTTCGAGGATATAATACACTATTTAACAACTGGGACTACGCCGAAAGGATACTCTGTCCATTAAAAGAAGGAATTAGTGGTGTGTGTGGCATAATTCTCTGTCATTGCTGGGCATCTATACAAGATGGGGAATGATGAAGTACTACGAAGGTATGTCCCTGAGTTTGAACGAAGCAGCATCCTCATGGATGCATTATGCAAGAGGAGAAACTGCGTAGAAGATTCTACACACCTAGTTGTGGTGGTCAACCCTTCATCAAGATTCAAAAGCATATTGTAAGGCATGTGATGTATGTCAGCAGACAGGCAGGCCATCGCGGAGGGATGAAATGCCTTTGAATCCACAAGTAACGTTGCAACCCTTCGAAAAGTGGGCAATAGATTTTGTAGGACCCATTAAACCTCAAGGAAAGATAGGCGTGAGGTATATTATCACTATGACGGAGTATTTGACTCGTTGGGCAGAAGTGCAGCCGGTGAAGGATTGCACGGGCGCGACTGCAACAAAATTTCTATTTGAACATGTACTGATGTGATTTGGTTGTCCAAAGATCTTGATAAGCGATTGTGGTATGCACTTCTTGAATGAGGCAATCAATGTACTAACAGAGGAATTTCAAGTATATCACCAGAAGAGCACACCTTATCGCCCATAGGCTAATGAGATAGTGGAAGCATTCAAGAAAGTGCTTGAAAACACACTAACCAAGATATGCAATGCTCATCGAAGTGAATGCGACCTACGCATACTTGTAGTGTTATGGGCCTATCGGACGACATGCAAGAAGTTGATAGGATAGACACCTTTTAGGCTTGTCTATGGAGTAGAAGTCATAATACCTATGGAATACATCATGTCTAGTCTACGCATAACAGCACTCACAGATATGATGGATCATAGAGCTTTGGAAGAGAGGCTCACACAGTTGGGTGAGCTTGAAGAAGAATTATTTTTGGTTGGATTCCACCCGCAGGTCCAAAAGCAGCGCGAAAAAGAATGGCATGACCGACATATTAAGCTGCGAACCTTTAAGGTGAATGAATTGGTGTTGTTGTATGATAGTAAGTTTGATAAATTTCCAAGGAAACTCAGGATGCACTGGTTAAGGCCATATATTATTAAGGAGATTACCGAGGGTGGCGCGGTTTAGTTGGTTAAGTTAAATGGAGATCCATTCCTAGGAAAAGTGAATGGCAGTCGTTTGAAGCCATACAATAGGTGGCCTAGCCATCTGACTAGCTGACAAAAGTAGTCTTAGCGCTCTAGGCAGCTGAAAGGAGGTGCGGGACTATAAACTACACTGCTAAGGAGCTGTGCGATGTCAGTACCGGACGAAGCAGCAAAGTGTCACAGGGTCCGCGACAACGTGAAGACAGCTGTGCTAGCGTACATCTCTACCAGAAAGTGACTGTTAAAGTCATTATTCATGACTTGATGGTTGGGTTGAGGCTAAATGGAGCGGGTGAAAGGCACTTAAGGCGAATTTTATGGGTTGGATTCTTGAAAATCTGCCACCAACCTAGCATTAATGGGCCAAATGTGGGGGGAATGGTTGAATTCAAATTCAAAAGGCCCTATAAATTACAAGTGGCTGTCCAACAAAAAGCACTTGGCATTTTGAGATCTGAGTTGTTGCGCTATCAAGTGTGTATGGAACTTTTAAACTTTGAGGCTTTGAGAGCAGGTTACAAGTTTGAAACATTGCTGAAGGAGACGGAGGACCTCCTGATGATCTGAAATCACCTCTAGGTGACCTTAGGAAAATTAATGGAGGTATTACAGACTCATGTGCTAGTGTGTGCCTATGTTATTTTAAGCAACGAATCAATAAGATTGTGAAATACACAGGAAATTGGAAAACAGTAAGAGAAACACAGTAAGAAAATGCAAAACACAACAATTTAATAAGGAGTTCACCCAATCCTCCTGGGCTATGTCTCGTAGTCCAGCTTTTAGTGGTGGCCTTCTTTATTGTGCCTTTAAGCAAAGTTTTTACAATGAGGAGCTCAATTTGAGTCTCGTTAACAGATGATGCTTAGTAGGGTGGTACTTGGATTCCCCAAGCCATTAGAGTACACAGACTCCCCCTTACCAATACTCAATCTCAACTGGTCTTAATGGGATGAGTCCAATCTGGTACTCAGTTCCTGAACAATATAAGGGATTGCTTGAACCTCTCAAGCCTTCTCAGTTCTGTCTACTCGATGTTGTGTTTGCTCTACAGGTCAGCTCAAATTCTCTGTTCTCTGCTTCTTGCTTCACCCTCTATTCTGTCCCCTCTGTCTCCTCTGTTTGTTCATGGCTTAAAGCCAATCTATCCCTTAACTGTTCACTTCCTCTTCCATCTCTTCGGATCACCTACCTCCATCCACTGGAATTCCCTGCTTCTGTGTCATCGCCACTGTGTAACGTTTCACAGAGAGGTGGCCAATTGTCTCCATACGAATTGGGCACCAGCTCTTCCTCGAACGACCGTTATTTCGGTTATTTTGTGAAATGATTCATCCACCAGCTCAACGGTCATGTCAGACCCCAAATGTCATATGCCTCAACCTATTCTTCTGTCAAATCGGTCTCCCTCCACCGTTTTATCTGGAGCCTCCAGATCCTACGATCATCGCTTTTATCGCACGGGTGACTTGCTTGATTGTTAGCCCATGATGAGAGCGATTTTCTCTCTCATCCGCCGGACACGCGTCATTCAATGTATGGAATCGCTTGGTCCTCTACCAAACTTGCTTATTGCCTGAAATGCCTCTGATATTCTGCTGGTTTTGGAGCACGGGACTCGCCTATCGGTTTTAGCGCTTTTCCCATGGTTTTCCCTATTTTTCACATGACCAGGTGTTGGGATTTTCCTTCTTTGAGGTTTTTATCCTCGCTAATCATGCATTAGAAATGGCCTCTGTTTTCTGATTTGGACTCCCTATTTGCTAGTTTTCGCCACTGCGCAGTCTCCATGGGCTAACGGTTAGCGCGCTTTGACTGAGGGTCCTCGTTGTTTCGTGCTGGATGCAACTGCCACTTTCCAAAGGTCCTTCTTGATAGCTGATTGTTCACAAGATTTTGGAGTCTGACATAATTTGAAACAGTCATAGAAACTTTAATAATTTTCAAGGATCTAATTCGAATCATGACCTTCCCACTGAAAAATATTTTGGACCACCAAAAGTTGGTTTTCAAGCATCGACTAAGTGAGGGTACAACTTTCTCACCTGTCCAATCTCTATCCATTTTTCACTGCTTGGATTTGAACCCCTGAGCCCAATTATGAGGTACTCAACATCTCCCCTGCGCATCGTTCTCACCTTCCTGTCCAGAACTGTGTCTTCCTACAATTCATTAAGATATTCAGTTAGCAGGTCATCAATAGAAGGCAATTGACTTTGTTCTTCAAGATCTTCAATTAATGAAGGTTCAAATAGTCTCAAGCTGTCTGGATTTACGATTGAGTAGATGTGCATGTAAGCTGGTAGATCAAGGTGAAAAGGTCCATACCTGATAGGCTTTAGATTTTTACCTTCACCTTGCATCCTGTCCTTGCTGATGTACAACCATACTTGGTCACCTACTTGGAAACTATGCTCCATCCGATGCTTGTCATGCCTTGCCTTGTATTTGGCTTGGCTCTTTTCCAACTGTTCCTGTACTACTTGGTGGATCTCTTGGATTTGTTCAATGAACCTAGTTGCCTTGTCCACATCGCTATGTCCCTTAATTGTTGTGTCCTTACCAAAGACAAAATTTAAAGGAGACCTTGGTGTGAAACCAAAACAGGTCTCAAAAGGAGATCTCTATGTGGAAGAATTTTTGGCACAGTTGTAAGCATGCTGCATATAACACAAATGTTCATCCCAAAGATTAGGATGCTTGCTGCAATATCCCCTGAGTCACTGGATCATTGTCTTGTTGACTACTTCTGTCTGGCCATTGGTATGTGGATGGAAAGTCATGCTTTTCTTTAGTTTGGTGTCCATCAGTTCCCACAGACTTGACCAAAACTTTCCCACAAATCGAGTGTCTCGATCAGATATAATGGAAGTGGGTAATCCAAAATGAACCCATACATGTTGAAAGAACAATTTTGTGGTTTGTTCAGCTGTAATCTGTTTATTACAAGGTATCAAAATACACATTTTACTGAACCTATCCACAACAACATACAGATAATCATGACCTTTCCTAGATTTAGGCAGTCCTCCAAAAAAGTCCATGGAAACACTTTCCCAAGGATGAGAAGGAACTGGTAATGGAGTGTACAGGCCTAGTTTTCTATTGCTGGGCTTGTTTTTAGCACACATAGTACACCCTCTTACATATCTAGAAACTGTCTCGTTCATCTTTGGCCAATAACAAAATATTTGCAGCTGTGCAACTATTTTACTTACCCCAAAGTGACCTGATATTAGAGAAGTGTGTGCTTCTTGAATTATCTTTACCCTTTTAGTTTGTGGAATGCATAGCTTCCCACAATGATATAGAAGTCGGTCCTTAATATGATAATCCAATTCTTCTACTCGTTTGACTTGACTTAAAGTTGCATATACATCTTTAAAGTCTATATCTTGAGCATATTGTTCAATGTAGCTCTCATGTAACACAAAATTATGCTTAAGTATAGTAGATGCATTTATAATGGGTCTAGATAACATATCAACAACTTTATTGTGTATGCCCTTTTTATATTTGATGACTAAATGAAACTGTTGTAGAAAACCCATCCATCTATAGTGTCTTGATTGCTACAACTTAGTTTGGGAGTGTAGATATCGAAGTGGTTGATGATCAGTATGTATAACTGTTTCTTTGCCCATTAAGTAATGTTTCCACTTTTTGACACTCTGTACTAATGCATACAATTCTTTATCATATGTAGGATAGTTAACTACTGGAGAATTAAATGTCTCGGACTTATAATATATGGGTTTACCGTGCTGTATCAACACTGCTCCCATGGCATAGTCACTGGCCACCATTTGGATTTCAAATGGTCTTTGAAGATCAGGCATTACTAGTACTGGTGTTGTACTAATCTTTTCTTTCAAGGTGTCGAAGGCTTTTTGCTGTTTGCCTCCCCACTGAAACACCTTGTTCAATCCTTTTAAAGCTTGTAAGGGAGCTGCAATTAAGGAAAAGTTAGAAATTAACTTTAACTTTCTCCAATATTGTGCTACTCCTAAGAAGCTCCTAACTTCTATAGTAGATTTGGGTTTAGGCCAGTTTAGAATGACTGCCACCTTAGAGGGATCTATCTTCAATTCACCACCCCCTACTATATGTCCCAAATAATTCAAAGATGTTTTTCCAAATTCACATTTTGAGAGTTTAACATAAATTTTTTCTCTTTTCAAAACATCTAGTGTCTGATTAACATGCTTTAAATGTTCTTCTCATGTTTTGCTAAATATTGGAATGTCATCCAGATATACAATAACAAAATCATCAAGAAAAGGTCTGAGTACATCATTCATTATTCTCATGAAAGTAGCAGGATCATTAGTTAAACCAAAAGGCATAACCATCCACTCATACAATCCCTGCTTTGTTTTGAAAGCAGTCTTTCATGCATCTTGTTCTACAACTCTGACCTGATGATATCCACTATGCAAGTCTAACTTGGAAAAATAAACAACTTCTTTCAATTGATCTAATAGATCATCTATGCGAGGAAGGGGATAACGATTTTTGATTGTTATCTTATTTAGTGCTCGGTAATTAATGCACATTCTCCACGACCCATCTTTCTTTCTCACCAAAATGATTGGAGATCCACATGGTGATGTGCTAGGTCTGATGAACCCCTTCTCAAGCAACTCCTACACCTGCTTCTTGATTTCTGCATTCTCTAAAGCGGACAACCTGTACATTCCAATGTTAGGCAATGGAGCTCTTGTACAATTTAATTTCATGCACTATTTCCTTTTTGGGTGGCAGACCTTTAGGTTCTTGAAACAAGATATCATACTCTGAAACAAACTTTTTTCTAAATTAGCTTGTTGTTTACATCACAGACCTCAAATACATTGGTTTTATCAGGTTTATTTTCCTTTACAAACCATCAGTAAAAATTGTTTGCATGAATTTATCATTCGTTTCATCTGCCCTGAGTTTATGAGAGTGTAATTTTCTTGAGCTTATGAGCTTTTTCAAAGTTTCAATTCCATATTTAACAAGTAGATACTTGTTCTCAACTCTATAGAAAATAGGTATTCTGTCATACAGTAAGGACTTCCTAAAACAATTCCACCATATATCCAAAGGAATTATGTCTAACTCAACCTCATCTTACAAATGCTGACCCAAAAGAAAACTTAAGTTTGCATTGTCTAGTCACTTGTAGTTGTGCTTTATCACTTAACCATCCTAATGGGTATGGTTTCTTGTGAGGTATAGTCAATAATCCCAACTTCTTTACAATTGCTTCAGAAATTAAATTTACTTGTGAGCCACTATCAAAGAAAGTATCAATCTTTTGATGTTTCGAAATAACTCGAATATGGAAAAGCTCATGCTTTTTCTCTCATTTTCTTCATCAATAGTAGATTGTGAAAAATTACTAGTAGATGCTTCATAATTCTTACCTTTTATACTTGTGGCTGCAATGGTTGTTTCATATCCTGAGTCTGACCCCAAATCTTTCTGAATAGCTGCAACAATCTTCTTCTTCTTGCCCTCGAACTTCTTATGTCTCAACTCCAGATGCAGAATCCAACAATTCTCATCATCATGCCCATCCTTCTTACAGTGAGTGCGTGAAGACTTGCTTTTCTGTGCAGCGTTGGCCTTCCTTGCTTTCCATTTATGTTTTCTTTTCTCCTTATTCTTGCTTGCAGTGGGTTGGGATGATCCCCCAACTTCTGGGTTTCCATTATTTCCTCTATCTTCTAGATGTGTAGCTTGAACATATACCTCACCTATACTAGTGGGATTAAACATGAGGATAGTGTGCCTCATGTAGCTGTGTAGACCAACGATGTACTTCAACAGAGTCTCAAGTGAGTCTAATGAGATTCCTAGAATCAATGCTCCCTTCCTAAATTCTTGGGTGTAACCTTGTACGCTTTGCCCTTTCAACTGACGAAGAGTTTGCCAGCTCATCATGGCTTGCTGCATGTAGGCTAGTGGATAGAACTACTTTTTGATTGAAGAAACAAATTCACTCTAGAAAAAAAGAGTCTTACCATGTCTGTTCATGTCAACTTGGGTCCTGTCTTCCCACCAAACCAAGGCAGTGCCTCTAAGGCGTAGGCTGGCCAACTGAATCTTTCTCTTTTCTGAATCGATACTTTGCACTCTGCAATAAACATCAATTTGTCTAATCCAATTGTCCAACTTTTCTGCATTGAACTCTCCATCATATATTGCTAAATCAAATTTAACATATAGTTTAATCAAAGATGTCTTCTTTTTATGTTTAGGGCTATTAGGAGGGGTGAGAAAGCTTTCCTCTTTCCCTTTGCCTTTTGAGTGGTCATGGAGGAGAGACTCTTCTTCTCCTTTATCTTGTTTGGAGCCTATTGAATCTTCATATTTATGTTTTCAAAAATCCTTATACATTTCCTCTACCATGGACCTTATGGCCAGGAAACTATCTATAAATTGAGGATTTGGCCCCATAGAACCTTCCTCTGACATTGTCTTTTGAGGATAGACTCTCCAAATTTCAGGATTACTTTTGACGAACTCTCCTTCTCCTAATTTAAGCTTTGTTCTAGTTAGCATTCAACAACTAAATCCAGCACAAGCTTGTCTAACCTTAACAGCCTATATCTCTAATACCACTTGATCTGAAATCACCTCCAAGTGACCTCAGGAAAATTAATGAAGGTATTACAGTTTCATGTGCTGGTGTGTGCCTATGTTATTTTAAGCAACAGACCGATAAGATTGCGAAATACATAGACAATTGGAAAACAGTAAGAGAAACACAACAAGCAAATGAAAAACACAACAATTTAATAAGGAGTTCACCCAATCCTCCTGCGCTACGTCTCCTAGTCCAACTTTCTATTGTGGCATTCTTTATTATGTCTTTAAGAAGATTTTTTACAATGAGGAGCTCAATTTGAGTCTCCTGTAACAGATGATGCTTAGTAGGGTGGTACTTGGATTCCCCAAGCCACTAGAGTACACAGACCCCCCCTTACCAAGTCTCGACTGCAACTGGTCTTAATGGGATAAGTCCAATCTGGTACTCAGTTCCCAGCCGATATTCTCATAGGGATTGCTTGAACCTCTCAAGCCTTCTCAGTTCTGTCTGCTCAATGCTATCTTAGCTCTATAGGTCAGCTTGACTTCTCTGTTCTCTTCTTCTTGCTTCACCCTCTATTCTGTCCCCTCTATCTTCTCTGTCTATTCATGGATTAAAGCCAATCTGTCCCTTGATTGTTCGCTTCCTCTTCTGTCTCTTCAGATTCCCTGCCTCTGTCGCTGGAATTCCCTCCTTCTATCTCATCGCCACCATGTAAGGTTTTATAGAGAGGTGGCCACTTGTCTCCTTACGAACTGGGCACTAGCTCTTCCTCGAATGGTGATTATTTCAGTTATTCTATGAAATGATTCATCTGCCAGCTCAGCAGTCATGTCGGACCCCAAATGTCATATGCCTCAGCCTATTCTTCCGTCAAATCTGGTCTCCCATCAGGTGCAATCTCCGCTGTTTGATCTGGAGCTTCCAGATCCTACGGTCATCGCTTTTATTGCATGGGTGATTTGCTCAACCATTAGCCCGCGATGAGATCAGTTTTCTCTCTCATCTGCCAAACACGTGTCATTCAATGTATGGCATCGCTTGGTCCTCTGCAAAAACCGCTTACTACCCGAAATGCCTTCGATATTCCATTGGTTTTGGAGCGCTAGACCCGCCTGTCGGTTTTAGCACTTTTCCCACGGTTTTCCCTATTTTTCACATGACTAGGTGCTGGGTTTTTCCTTCTCTGAAGTTTTTATCCTGTGAAAATCGCGCATTAGAAACGACCTCTGTTTTCTGATCTAGACTCCCTATTTGCTAGTTTGCGCCACTGCACAGTCTCCATGGGCCAACGGTCAACGCGCTTTGACCGAGGGTCCTCGTTTTTCTGTGCTGGCTGCAATTGCCACTGTCTAGAGGTCCTTCCTGATAGCTCATTGTTCACAAGATTTTGGAGTCTGACATAATTTGAAACAGTCATAGAAAATTTGATAATTTTCAAGGGTCCAATTCGGATCTCCTGACTAGAAAGACGTCGACACCCGAGGAGGTCGAGTAGAGAATTTCAGAAGTAAAAGACCTAGAGAGCGTCGGAGCTATAGTTGAAGTCCCTAAATCACCCCAAACATCGAGATCTAAGAAGGATAAGCATGCTATGATCCCGATGTGCATCTTGCCCAGAAATCCACAGAGGAACAAGCTCACCTTGCAGGAAAAGGGGAAGGCCATTAATATGGAGGCCGACGAGGAGGAATCTAAAGAAATCCTGGTGGATAAGGAGGACAAAGAAATGGAAGTTTAAACCCAGGGTGTGGACCCTATTACCTGGTTACCTAAATATGTTCCTCCGTGCAAGGGTAAAGCTAAAGTTCCAAAGGACATAGATGAGAGCAAGAGCTCTCTACAAACTCTTCTACTCCCGGACGATATTTGTTTTGAGGGGCCGCACTTGGGGTGGGTTCCTATGTTGAAGTTTGAAGATTATGACCTCACAGACCATGAGAAGTTCTCGCATTTAGCGACTGAGAAGCTAATGCACTAGAGTATTGATGTGACCTCTAGAACATTCAATTGGAGCGGCGGACATGGCTCAGAGGTGTAGAGAAGGCCGGGTTGCTAAACCTGCTGTGGGTGCCACATTACCACTGTGCCTCGATGACCGTCTTCATCATCAGGCAAATACTCTACTTGGTGCATGATGGGTGCTTGTGGCTGGAGGAGCGCATCCCCATCACAGACCATCTGATTCACCGGATTACATGGCTACCTTATTCAAGAGAGGATCCATCCAATACTTCGAAGGGAAAAGGTGGCGAGTTGGCCCTCGCAGAAGCGATGAAGAAGAAGTTCAAGCTAGAGAAGAAGAAGCGAGGGTATGCCATATCCAACATTAAAAACCCTGCAGTCAAGGTTGGGACATAAATATTAGTAGGGAAGGTGATGCGGAAGTGCCGCACGGATGAGGTTCCTGCACTAGTGGTTGCACTAGCAGCCTAATGTGCATAAGGAGTCCAGTTCAACTGGGTAAACTATCTATGCAACGAGTTCCTTGTGAACTATTGCGGAGCACAGGAGCAGGGAAAAACATTTCATTACGCGTGGCTCTTGTTGTTGATAGTACTGGTGGCATGGGAACTGCCCGAAGATAACCAATTCCCTTCCAGAGGTAGTGAAGTGTGCTTTGTTGTGGGTGACCAAGGACATGCAACATATTAGAGAAAGTAAGATCTTTTGGGTCCTAATGGAGATGGATATTCGGATGGGGGTCAATCGCAAGTCGTGATTGTCACCCACAATATACAATAGTTTGTAGAGCTTTGTAGAGTTCAAAGTGGATTTCCAACATGTCTTCATCAGGGAATAGAAGGACCCTATGAAGATGTGGCATGATTTACCATACTTACTAACTGTGTGATATTCGTAGTCCTTGAGTCTTGGTCGCCAGAGTGGCATGCTCCAGCTGGCTCCGTGATTGATACAGACAAGTCTGTTGTGTAGCACAAGGAAGAGACAAAGCTTCGAATGATACAACTGGTGTAAAAGCATAGAAACGAGGAAGTAGTGACTAAGGCCCAAGTAGTGGGTGACACTACGAAGTTAGCGGAATAACAGAAAATAGGAGAGGAAGAGCGTGAAGGATAGAAGTCACTTTCACCCGATCTAGAGACAGACACAGAACAAGGTGGTATGGACCCGCATATGACATCCACCCAATTCAATCATTCGTGACCATGAGAGCAGACAGTGCCATGAAAGAAAACAAAGGCATCAAAGAATTCTTTCGATCCAATCACCCTCACTAAGGGGGATCTACATAATATCGGCGAAACATTGAGGGATTTCACCATGGAGGCCCTCGAACAATTTGAAGAACAACAATAGCTGGTATTAGGGGCTTTTGGATAGAAATATAGGAGTTGCAGGTTCGCACTCCATAGGCTGGTGTAGTGTACACTAGCCTCGCAGTTGGCACTTCAGTTGCCGAAGAGATGTTGTGCACAAGGGTGACCAACACGATAGTGCTACCAGATGGGGCACTTACTATAGAGTAGGAGGCCAATAAACCCATGGTGAGCAGTTTGAAAGGGGTAGGGTTGAAAATGGTTGCGCTCCCTCGGGACACGCTCTACCTCTTAGAGGATGGAGTCACTGCAGAACTTTGGGCTAGGGAGAATCGCACTATACAAGTAATGAGTGAGTAGCGCATCAACATTGAATAGTTGGGCTTGCAGCACAACGAGGCAGTGAAGCAGAATAAGGAGATAATGTAGATAGTCGAGGACACTTATGGGATGGTCCTGGAGTTGGACATTTCGATAAAAGAACTGATGGAGGCATGCTTCCGTAAGTTAGACATAGGGGTGCGTGAGGCTCGAGCAGAGATGGCCAGGGTTCAGCTGTAGTTGAACCTACAGATCCCAAAACTGCAGTTGAAGGTTTAGCCTTCAACTCCACCGAAGATTAGGGAACAACGTACCACTACAGTCACAACAACAATAGTGGCGGTTGACAGTGCAGTGGAGGATTGCATGCAGCTCTTCGAACAGTCATTCGAGGTCCTAACCACCCTTCAGGAGGACCTGAATGTAGAGTGCTTGGAAAGAGAGGCACGTGAGCTCCAACAGAAGTATGACAAGGTAAAAGGGACCATACAAATGGTTGCGCTTACACAAAGGCTTGCACAGATGTAACAGGCAAAGGTTTTCAAAGAACAGGTGGATGTTGCTTGGCACAAAGAAGCAGTATTAAAAGCATGCCTACAACCATGGATCGACGAGGCTTATGCAACTACAACCTCCATTGAATGAAATCTCATGAAACTCTAGGCAACTCAACAGAATATTTAGAGTAGTAGTTCAGAAGTAGTCATCGAACAACGATTGGAAGAAGTCCAGCAGGCAGCCGCTTAGTGCACTGCCAAAGTTGCAGTGATCCAAACAGAGCTGGGAGGTCTTTGTGCTAAGATCTCTGTACCTACAGAGTGACTTGAGGGTGAGTCACGATGTTTGTGTTGGCAGCCTGTTGGGCGTGGGATCCCCCAAGGGCAATTTTGGGGCTAAGAGCCCATATTTTGGTACAATTTTGTAATACAAATGTAAAGACTCTGTATTTTGGGGTCGTGAAGCACATTGTTGTAAAGAGTCATAGGGTTGTCTGCCCTTATTTTGAAAATGTAATGTCGGCTATAGAAGATCTACCCATGGTCTGCGAACAATGAGATTGTATAAATAGAGAGAAGCTCTAAGTAGTTAGACACAACTAATTACGAATGAAGATATGATGTATGAGAGATAGCTCTGAAGTAGAATTCTAAGTTTTGGGTAGTAGCGTAGAAAGAGGTTCTGCAACTGAGTGCACAGAGGCTTAGAAGTCCGTAGCTGAGTGTGCGGACCCCTACAACTAGTGCACAGGGCGACCCGAGTCTATAATCATCTAGAATTATCAATAAAGAGAAGTATTCTATAAATTCTGTGTCTTTATTTCCTATTTATGCATCTGTTATATTGGGAATGAATTTCAATTCTATTTCTTATATGGTGCGTGAATATATGTAAATGTTTGGTTAAGTGCACGCAAGTAAGAACATTTGTTTACATGAAGCTAACTAAGATCTGTTAATAAGATAAGTAAGATACTTAGCACAGTTTGGGAGATATTGCAATTCGTTGCCCTAGCAGCGCTAAAGAAATTCAACCCCTGATTAGGGCCGTAAAAAACCAATTGTAACATTTCACGAAGGTACTAAACGGTAGAGCAAAGGGATAAGGAACCTGTGTGAAGGCAGGTATAGTTGGAATAAACTGACATCACAACCATCTCAAGGGTGCGGAAACTTGGTTCCAACATCACCCCATACTACTTCGAGTGAGACTTCAGTCCGCACTCTGTGGGCTGATGCCGAAAGGGCCAGTAGTGTAGGGATTTGTTTAGGTAACTAACACTTGGGTCAGGCCCCCTTAAGCCAAAACCTTCCCTATACACTCAGCTGCAGGGGTCTGTACACTTAGCTGCAGACTTCTACCCTAGGCCTCTGTGCACTCAACTGTAGAGCCTCTACTTACACTACAACCCAAGACTTAGAATTCTTGCTCTAAAGTTATGTCTCTCTTACATGTTCAATCCTTGATTATTCTAACTACTTAGATCTTAGCGCTTTTTATACAATCCCATGGTCCTCAGACCATGGGTAGATCTTTTACAACCGACATTACATTTCCAAAATAAGGGCAAACAACCCTATGAATCTTTAACACCTACGCACTCTGCGACCACAAAATGTGGAGTCTTTACACTTGGATTACAAAATACGACCAAAATATGGGCTTTTAGCCCCAAAACTACCCTTGGGGGATCTCGTGCCCAACAAGCCCCGAACACAAACATCGTGACTCACCCTCAAGTCACTCTACAGGCGTGGAGATCTTAGCATGAAGACCTCCCAACTCTGTTTGGATGACTGCAACCTTGGTAGCGCACTGAGCGGCTGCCTGCTGGACTTCTTCCACTCTTTTCTCGGTGACTTCCACTGAATTTCCACCCTGAATCTTCTGCTGAGTTGTTTGTAGTGTCGCGAGCTTTCCTTCAATGGAAGCTGTGATCGTATATACCTCGTCTATCCATGGTTGTAGGCACACTTTTAGGACCGCTTTTTTGTGTTGAGATGCATCCACCTGTTCCTTAAGCGCCTTTTCCTCCTGCATCCGTGTGAGCCTCTTTGTAAGGGTGACCATATACACGGTACCTTTGACCTCGTCATGTCTTTATTGTAGCTTGCGTGCCTCTATCTCCAGGCACTCTACATTCCGGTCCTCTTGTAGGGTGGTCAGCACCTCGAATGACTGTTCAAACAGTCGCATGCAGTCTGCTACTACACTGTCGACCACTGCTATTGTTGTTGTAACAGTGGTGGCACGTTGTTCCCTAATTTCCAACGAAGTTGAAGGCTGAGCCCTCAAATGCAATTATGCGATCTGCAGGTTCATCTCTAGCTGAATACTAGCCATCTCTGTCCGAGTGTCATGCACCCCTGTGGCCAACTTGCAGACGCACACCTCAACCGGTTCTTCTACCTGAATCTCCAACTCCAGGACCATTTGGTAGGCTTCCTCCACTACTTGCATGATTTTCTTATTCTTTTCCACTGCCTCGTTGCGCTGCAGGCCCAACTGCTCTATATTGATGCACTGATCACTCATCACCTGCAGAGTGCGACTCGACCGAGCCCTAAGTTCCACGGTGACTCCATCCTGCAAGAGGCGGAGCATCTCCTGAGGGAGTGCGACCATATTCAATTGCACTCCTTTCAGGCTACTGACCATGGGCCTGTCAGCCTCATTTTCTATAGTAAGTGCCCATCTAGTAGCACTATTGCATTGGTCACCCTTATGTGGAGCATCTCCCTGACAACTGAGGTGTTGATCGCAAGGCTCGTGGACATTGTGCCAACATGTGGAGTGCGAGCCTGTAACTCCTGTAGCTCTATCTGGAGAGCCCCTAATACCAATTGTTGTTTATCTTCGAACTGTTGGAGGGCCTCCACTATGACATCCCTCACCATTTCTCCAATATCGTGCAAATGCCCCTCAGTGAGGGTGATTGGGTCCAAGGATGTATTTGAAGCCTTGGTTTTCTTCCATGACACTGCTTTCTCTTGTAGTCACTGACACTTGAGTTGGGTGGACGACATCTGCAGGTCTGCACCACCTTGTTTTGTTGGCTCCTCTATTTCTGCCTCAGCCCTAGGCGTGTTTTGGAGAATTTGGTATCTATGGATAAATATTGGTTCCCTAGATAAGTAGCTGTATCTAGAACAACAAATTAAAGTGTTTTAGTCTTTTCCTATAAGCAATAGATAAGATGAGAAGATGAGAAGACCCACTTGTACCTTCTCTTTCCTCTCGTCTCCCTTGTATCGATCTTGTTGCTCCTTCCCATACTTAATATGCTTGAGAAATACCTGTAAACACAACAGAAAACAAAGAATCGATCAAAGCACACAATCTATTGAATATAAGTGAAAGGAATCAAATACAATTCACACATATAAGCATTATGAACCAATACAAACGTATGGGAGAAAGGTTCAAACACATTATTGAATAGAAGAAGGAACTAAAGCCATTGGTGCTTGATTTAAAGCCATTCCTCCAGCTTGGATCCCATGCACATCACATCAAAAGAATGACAAACTTGTAGCATTACAATACTTGCTTCAAAGCCAAATCTCATAGCAACGTTATCTCCTTATAATTCAACATAATCCATCCCCTGATCACTTATATGAGTGGCCAATTTATAGGAATATGAAGGAGGTTTTGTCATAAATAGTGGAATTGAATGGCCTTCCATTCTTAGAATTAGTTCCATGGAGGAAGGGATGAGAGGATAGGATTCACCTTAACTCATTCCTCATCCATTTTCAAGCTCATAAGGGTTGATAAGTGAGGGAACCTTCTAGATGACTCCAAAAAATAAGAATATTCCCCAAACCCTATGTGAATTTCGCTCAATCTCGCCCAGCGCAGGTGAAAGGAATCCTAAGTTCTCTGCAGAGCACCTTGGCATGGACTTAAATGCTTTGCAGCACACCCTTACAAGGGCTTACCTTCGCTGGTCCCTATAGAGGCCATTTCTAGATGTCTTCAAGTCATGAAATTGTTTGGGAAGGAGGCATTCAAAGGGGTGACTTGTTTAGGGCATGTAGCAATTGAAATTAGGGTTTGATGAGCCCTAAAAAAGTAATCTGAATGATGGGATTGATGTGCCCAAATGGATCTGTAATAGGGCGAAGGTGACTTCTATCCTTCACACTCTTCTCCTCCTATCTCCTGTAGTTTTGCCAATTTCATGGTGTCAGGCGCTGCCTGGGTCTTAGTCTCCACTTCTTATTTTCTATGCTTCTCAGCTAGATACGTCATTCTAAGTTTTATTTCTTACTTCTTACGCTACGCAGCGGAATTGTCTGTTTCCACCGTAGAGCCTGTTGTAGTGTGCCACTCCAGTGGCCAAGACTCGAGGATTGCAAAGATAACATCATTTATTGCCAGATAAGGTAAACTATGCCATGTCTTCGTGGGGTCCTTCCACGCCCTGATAAAGACATGGTGGAAATCCACTTTGAACTCTGCAAAGCTTTGAAAACTAGCATATACTGTGGGTGACAATCGTAACTTGCGATTGATCCCCATCTGTATACTCATCTCCATCAAGATCCAAAAGATCTTGCTTCCTTTTATGTGTTGCACATCCTTGGTGGCCCACAATGAATCATACCTCGCTGCCTCTGGAAGGTCCAATGCGACTGAAGGGAATTGATTGTATTCTGGTAGCTCCATGCCACCAACATAATTGACTGCAAGAGCCACATGTAGTGGAATGTCTTTCCCTGATCCTATGCCTTGCGACAATTCGTAGGGAACTCACCGCATAGATAATACGCCTAGTTGAAATGGACTCCTTTAGCGCATTGGGCTGCTAGTGCAATCAAAAGAGTGGGCACCTCATCCATGCGGCACTTCCACATCACCTTCCCTGCTAATATTTGTGTTGCTACCTTGACTACAGGGTTGTTAATGCTGGAGATGGCATATCCCCACTTCTTCTTCTCCAACTTGAATTTCTTCTTCATAGCTTCTGCGAGGGCCAACTCACCACCTTTTCCTTTTGATATATTGGCTGGATCCTCCCCTGAGTAAGGCAGCCTTGTGATCTGATGGATCAAGTGGTCTGTGATGGGAATGGGCTCCTCCAGCCATAAACACCCATCATGCACCAAGTAGAGCAGTTGCCTGATGACGAAGACAGTCATCGGGGCACGGTGGTAATGCGGTACCCAGAGTAGGTTGTGCAACCCAACTTTCTCCACAACCTTGAGCCATGGCCATGGCTCTAATTTGATCATTCCAGTTGTCGTGTCAATTTATTAGCGCATTAGTTTCTTAGTCGCTAAATGCAGGAATTTCTCGTGATCTGCGAGGTCCCAATTTTCGAACTTTAGTACAGGAACCCGCCCTAAGTGTGGCCCCTCAAAAACAATGTCTTGCGGAAGCAACAAAATTTGTAGGGACCTCTTGCTCTCGTCTATGTCCTTTGGCACCTTGGCCTTGCCCTTGCGTGGAGGAACATATTCTAGTAACTTGGTAATAGGGTCCACACCCTGGGTTTAAACTTCCATTTCCAAATCCTCCTCATTCACCAGGATTTATTCAGATTCTTCCTCATTTGCTTCCAGATTAATGGCCTTCCCCTTTTCTTTTAAAGTGAGCTTGGTCCTCTGTGGGTTTTTTTGATGAGATGTGCACTGGTAGCATAGTCTTCTTATCCTTATTTGGTCTCGGTGTCCTTGGTGATTTAGGGACTTCAACTACCACTTCGGCACTCTCTGGGGCAGCTTCTACTACCTATATTTCCTATGCGGCTTCCTCGAGGGTCGACATCATTCTATTCAGGAGGTCATGCGTCTCCTTCGGTAGTCTCTCAAACATGGAACTTGCTCTCAAAGCCTTAAAATTCGCACGATCCATACACACCTGATAGCGCAACAATTGAATTTTCAAAATGCTAGGTGTTTTTTGCTAGAAAACCACTTGTGATTTATAGGGCCTTTTGAATTCAAATCCAATCATTTCCCCCCACATTCGGCCCATTAATGTTAGATTGGCAGCAGATTTTCAAAAATCTAATCCATAAATTTCACCTTAAATGCTTGCTGCCCACTCCATTTGGCCACAATCCGATGGTCAAATCATGAATAGTGACTTTAACGGTCACTTTCTAGTGGACCTGTACACTATTTCCATGAGTAGGGTAGTTTCCTTCGCGTTGTCGTAGATCATGTGACACTTCCCTGTTTTGCGTAGTCCTGAGATCACGTAGCTCCCCAACTCAGGAAGTGTAGTTTATAGTCCCACGCCTCCTTTCATCTACCTACAATGCTAAGAATATGCTACTTTCATTTAGTAACATGGCCGGACTTCCGATGTATGGCTTCAAGAGACTGCGATTCACCTTTCCTGGGAAGGGTTCTACATTTAACTTGACTAGCTGTACCACTCCTTCGTCGGTAATCTCCTTAATAACATAAGGCCCTAACTAGTTTATGCTAAATTTTCTAGGGAATTTATCAAACTTACTATCATACAACAAAACCAGATCGTTTACCTTAAATGTGCGAAGCTTGATGTATCGATCATGCTATGCCTTTTCACACCGCTTTTGGACCTGCTTGTGGAATCCAACCAAAAATATTTCTTCTTCGAGCTAAACCAATTACGTAAGCCTCTATTCCAAGGCTTTGCGATCTGTCATACCTATGAGTGCTGCTATGCACAGACTAGGCATGATGTATTCCATAGGCATTACGGCTTCCACACCATAGACAAGCCTAAAAGGGGGTTTTCCCGTCAGATTTTTGCATGTAGTTCAATAAGCCCACAACAATGCAGGTATGCATAGGTCCCAATCAATTTTTTGAGCATTGCAAACCTTGGTCAACGCATTTTCAAGCACTTTTTTGAATGCCTCTACTATCCCATTAAATTGTGGGTGATAAGGTGTGCTCTTCTGGTGATTTACCTAGAATTCCTCTATTAGTGTGTTGACCATCTCATTAAAGAAGTGCGTACCATGATAACTCATCAAGATTCGTGGACATCCAAATTGCATCAGTACATGCTCAAATAGGAACTTCACAGCAGTCACGCCCATGCAATCCTTCACCGGCTGCGCTTCTACCCAACGAGTCAAGTACTCCTTCGCAGTGATAATGTATCTTGCTCCTGTCTTCCCTTGTGGCTGAATGGGTTCTACAAAATCTATTGCCCAATTTTTGAAGGGTTGCAATGTCATTTGTGGATTCAAAGGAATTTCATCCTGCCACGATGGCCTACCTGTTCTTTGGCATACATCACATGACTTGCAATATGCTTTTGAATCTTGATGAAGGATTGGCCACAACAACTTGGCGCATAGAACCTTCTGCGTGGTTTCTCTCCCTGCATAATGTCCTCCCACGACACCCCCATGAGTGTCCTTGAGGATGCTACTTCATTCAAAATTAGGTACATACCATCGAAATACCTCATCAGTCCCCATCTTGTATAGATGCCAGCAATGACAAAGAAATCTACCACGCGCACCACTAATTCCTTCTTTTGCTGGATAGAGTATCCTTCTGGTGCAGTTCCTATTGTTAGGAAGTGTATTATTTCCTCGAAATAGCTGCGTGTAAGGCAATCCTTCTTCCAAGTTAGTAGGTTCCTCCCCTGTTTCGATGCGTGACATATGGTCTGGTCCGGCGTTCAATCGTCCAGGCTTCACAACAACTTCAAAATTGTATTCTTGGAACAATAAGAGCCATCTGCAGATTCGCCCCCCCAACAAAGACTTATTGATTAGGTACTTCAGTGCAGAGTGATCCATATACATCTTAAAGTGGCCTCCTAGCAAGTAGTGTCCGTACTTCTAGAGTGCATACACCATAGTTGACCCCTCACTTTCAGTGGTAGAATAGTTCTTCTCTGCTTTGGATAGTCTGTGGCTTGAAGACGCGATAGGGTGGTCCAAGCCTTCTTCGCCATCCTATGTTAGTATTACCCCTAGTGCTATACATGACGCGTCGACATGTACATGAAACTCTTTCTTCTATTTCGGGAACACTAGAATCAGTGCGGTAACCATCTTTTCTTTCAATATATCCAAGCTTTTCTTACAGTCATTGTTCCAGCAGAATGTGGCATCTTTCTTCAACAATTTTTCCATTGGCGCAGTGATCTGGGCATAGATTTTGATAAAATTCCTGTAATATCACATATGTCCCAGAGTAGTGCGCAACTATTTCACACTCCTCGACGCTTCCAAGTTTAGTATCACCATGATCTTCACGGGGTCTACCATTAGTCCTTGTCTGCAAACCACATGCCCCAATGAGTTCCCAAAAGGAGCACAAAATAGACACTTCTTGAGATCGAGCACGATTTGGTACCTTCGACAAGTATCCAGCATCAAACGCAAGCTTGCTACATGGCGCTTGACTAGCCCAAATATAGTGCAACATTCAAAATATACCTCCAGGAACTTATGAATGAATTCCTTGAATGCCGCAACAACCATGCCCGAAAAGATTGTAGGCACATTTTTCAATCCAAACAACATTATAGTATATTGAAAGCAACCCCACTCTATCGCGAAGGTTGTCTTGCTCCTATCCTCCAACCTGATTTTGATTTGGTGGTAGCCAGAGAACCCACTAGTGAAGGAATATGCTTCCTGGCTACCTACATTGTCCAACACTTCATTCGTGAACAGAGTCAAGAAAGGATCATGCACAAAAGCATCATTCAATTTTTTGAAATCCACACATATCCTTATCTCATCCTTCTGCTTCTTCTCTTGCACCACCTTTGGGCTTACCTAATCAGATTCTTCCATAGGCTCAATGATGCCTACTACTAGAATTTTTTATAGCTTTAAGCAGACCTTCTCCTTGCATCTCGGATTTAGGTGGTAAGGCCTTTACTTAATTGGCTTCACGTTGGGTTTTAACGTGATCTTCATCACTCCTAGATCTCCGATTATTCCTTTCAAATCCATAAACTTGGTAGGGAATAAGTCCTAATATTCGTGAAGTAATTAAGCGACCTTATCCACCAACTCATCGTCCCAATAGTCTCTAATCTTTGCGAATTTGGGTTTTTCCTTCGTACCAATGTTCACTTGTTTTGTTTTCACCAACATAGTTATATTAGGGTTCTCAATTTGCGGTCATTGAACCTCACGGTGGCCTTATGTTTCTGTAATGTTAATCTTCTGTGGATCCTCGTCCTCCTCTTCAACAGTTACATTATAACATTCCAGCGTGCGACTCAGTTGAGTAGCCAATTCAGGCTGAATCAGGTCTAAAGGATCCTGTGGTTATCCTAAAGATGGTTGCTTTCACCTCTTGTAGCGCTTCATCAATACTATCAAACCCGTCCTCAAAACTGAATGTCATCATGAATCCTTCACGCAGGATATCCCATTCACCTGTCCCATGGTGGAGCTCTATTTCTATATACCAATTCATTGGGATGACATCCAGGGTATGACAGAACAGGTGCACCCACTCACGTTGTGGCTTTTATCCATAAGCATGCATCCATTTGGCCAGATGTGTGCACAGATTACTCTACCCATCATACTTGTCTGTCAGTCGCATATTAGGCTTCCCAAATTCTGTTCTCATCATTCTCCTACATTCGCGGCAATCATCAAATCTTCCCTTGTGCGTACCCCACCATCTTGCGGGCGTAGCGCACAGTACCCAGTCCAAGGCCTTGAAGCGTTGATTTTCTAACACCTCCCTTTCAAATGTATCCAAAAAGATATCTATCTCATTTAGACCATCATAAATAGGCAGATTTCTTTCCTCTAACGACACAGAACACAATGACCGAGTCATCATGTTGTAATTCAATGTAGTTACTTCATGTAACCGATTTTGCCAGTGTTCTATTTCTTTGTCGGAGTGCGAAGTGCAGGAACTCTCATGATCCCACGTAATTTGTCCATCTATGGTGGGATTCACCTAATCTTGGTATTGTGTTGTTATCTTATAGATACAGTCTAGATCGTCATCACTTTCATAATCACGGACTGGTTCAGTATAGCGCGGTCGCTCAGCAGGATCGAGGGCTATTATTATGTGCAACGACTTCTTCTAAAAGATCATATTTTGCTTCTTTAGATTATTACCTCGTTCATATCAGTAGCCTAGTCAATTCCCAGGAGCACAAGATAGGGATTGATGTCATCCACAATCTCTATTACTTCAAAATCTGCCATCGCGCTCGCTCCCTCAATATCCATGGTCACCCCCTGCAGCCGCCCCATGGGTATGATTTTTTGTTGATTCACCATCCTTAGCTGATTCAGATACCATTGCAGCACATGTCTCCCCATTTGCTCCCAAGTCTATTTTGTTAGGATATTCGCATCGGACCCCAAGTCCAAAATGATTTGATCCATTTCATACTCTCCTATTTGTGTGGTCAGTCTCATCTCCTGTCCCGTCCTTGTTTTATGCTTGCCAATCTTTCACACTACGCATGGCTCACCTGGCACGGTTCCAATGCATCTATTGATGAGTTTTTGTATCCATTTCATAGCCTTATTATCGCGTAGTAACTTCATACAGGTTTCTAAGAAAGTTGTGGGCATAGAGGGGTGCATCTCTGGCTCAGGCTTATCCTTGCTTCCTAAGATGGAGGCCTCAGCGAAGCTCTTCTTAGCTTCCATGAAGGCTTCACGAGCGCACTCCAAATCAAACTCAGCCTCTTCCACTAGGGCTTTACGAGCCCATGTACTGTCTTCTAGTTGTTTTCCCTTGTCATGTCTTATCGTGATTCCACTCCTGAGCTCTATATTTGCATTCAGATCTTCCTCACACGGCTCCGACCTCATCATCTGTAGGCTCTGAGTCGGGGGAGGTAGTAGCACCCCTTTTCCATGTATTTTAGCTATAAGCATAGGACAATATTCTGTTTCATGATAAAAAAGCACGCAATACTTGCACAATGGACGCGCTGGATTAGTGCAATAACGGGCATAATGTCCTCGTACTTCGCAATTGTAGCAAATCAATTGTCCTTGACCTCTACCAGGTCCTCCTCGACCTCAACCTCGTCCGCGCCCTTGACCACATTTCAGCCAAACCCGGTAGGTGGGAGTTCTATCCATGATCAATTCATAACTCCTGCAAGTATGCTCATCATGTCCTACCGACCTACAAAATTTGCAGAACAGCTATTGCGGTGTTTGCACATACTTCTGTAGCAAGTGACAGTTATCCGTGGCATGTTTTTCAGATACCTATCAGATAGTGCACAATAAAGTAGGCACTGCACTAGGTCTTTCTTGAGATTTCGGCCTTAAAGGCATCGGTCCTCCTCCTGCAAGGTAATTTGCAAAGACCGGGGAATGGTCTTTGTCATGACCTTGACTCTTGCATTTTAAGCACCATACCTCCTCGCATACCTCTGACCGAACCGTCCTCTCCTGCTTCAGCCTTTGCATCTCCATGCACAGATTCTTTAGTTGCACATGGATTTGGTAGAATCATAGATTAGGATCTTGCATCAGAGTCTCATGCAGTCTCATGGAAATCTCCAAGGCTCTGCCTGAGTGGTTATCTTTTGCTGTGATAATGCACTCCTTAAGTGTGGTAGTAGCGAAGCCACAAACCAATCGCAATGATGTCCATCTATCAAATTCATGTTGGCTTCATAAATTGTACATTTAAGCCTTTGATCTAGTTCCCAAGGCGTCTCACATGGTTGCATCACGATCTCTTTAAATCCCACAATCGACTGAGCCTCAAATTTAGGCCTGCCAAATTCTCTATTTAGTGTTGCCTAGATGTCTATTACTCCAGCATTCAAGTTATCGTTAGAGTACTTAATATACCAGGTTAGTACACAATCCTGCAGAGCACTAACCAGTGTTTCTTTCTTTATATGATTATTTGTAACACCTTGAGCTTCCCATATAGCCCTCACAACGAACCAGAATTGGTCTGGGTCCTCATTTCCCAACCCTTTGAGCAAAGGTAACTTCACTGTATTTTCCATACTGAACTGCAGTGGAGGTGGAGGTGGTATGGGTAAAGTTGGAGGTAATGGTGGTGAATTCAGAGGTGGTGTGGGTGGAGGTGGTTTTCGCGAGAATCCTTGTATTATTAACTGAATAACACTTCACAGAGAGACCTTTGCTATCCCTTATTCGTCTCTTAGTGGAGGTGAAATCAAGGGGCTATACTCGGGACCCTTATTTCCTTCATTTCTGTAAATTTTTCCATTTCGCGTAGTCTTGAACATCAAGGTAGCTGCATAACCCATTTTTCGCACAACAACATTTTAATCCAAGTATTCAAAGATTTTACATACTTACCTCACGGTCCTTTGAAAAAGCGTTGCTCCGCCTCGCTATAGCTGACTAAGGTGTCAACCGTGAATTCAGTAACAAATCCTCCTATGACGTGATAGAGCCAATGATCAACAACGTGGGTGATCTTATCCTCTGATGCTTCCAACCTTCACACTAGCTCTGGGGTCTACATAATAGGACCGTTAAGTTTCCACCTTCCTTGGCTATCTGTTAGCTTCGCGATCCACTTGTATAGCTCAATAGGGAAATAAAAGAAAAATATTTCCTGGATCTCTGTATATAGGTATTGGTCCAACCACTATTCTTTTGACAATCAAGGGTTTCTATTCTCCTGTGCTATGAATTTGTGGATATTTCTATCCAACCAGTCTCCAATCTCCTTCTTAGTTGGATTCCAATGATATGACATCACACATCTCTTATGCAGATTCAGGTCCTGATAACTGAACCATTTGTTGGTTGAGGGGGCCTAACCCAGGTTCAGCGTTAGTTAGCCAAACAAATCCCTACACTAGTGGCCCTTTCCGAATCAGCCCACAGAGCGTAGACTGAAGTCTCACCCGAAGCATTATGGGGGGATGCTGGAACCAAGTTTCCGCACCCTTGAGACGGTTGTGATGTCAGTTTATTCTGGCTATACTTGCTTTTGCGCAAGTTTCTAAGCCCTTTGTTCCACCCTTTAGTACCTTCGCAAAAGGGTACAGTTGGTTTTTTCACAGCCGTAACCTATGGCTCAGGGACTTTTGCGCTGCTAGGGCAGTGAACTACGGTATCTCCCAAACTAGGCTAAGTGTCTTACTTATCTTATTGACGGATCTTATTTAGCTTCACGTAAATAGATGTTCCTACTTGCGTTCACTTAACCAACACATTTACATATATTTGCGCATCATAGAAGCATTATAAGTGAAATTCATATCCAATATAACAAGATTCATAAAAATGAAATAAAGACGAAGAAATTGTAGAATACTTCTCTTTATTCATAATTCTGGACGATTACAGACTCGACTTGCCTTGTGCACTCAACTGCAGGGGTCCACGCACTCAGTTGCGAACTTCTACCCTAGGCCTCTACACACTCAGTTGCAGAGCCTCTACCTACACTACAACCCAATACTTAGACTTCTTGCTCTAAATCTATGACTCTCTTACATGTTCAATCCTTGATTATTCTAACTACTTAGAGCTTAGTTATTTTTATATAATCCCATGATTCGCGGACCATGGGTAGATCTTTTATAGCCGACATTACATTTTCAAAATAAGGGAAGACATCCCTATGACTCTTTAACACCTACACTCTTTTCAACGATAAAATGTCAAGTTTTGTATTCATAAGCGGTGGATTTGACCTTTTTTGACAATTCTCCTTTGAATATCATTTGTCATTATATAGCATCACACAATAGAATTCGCATGTCTAATTGTATATGATATGAAAGCATGAATAATTTAGTGTGAAATTTTGTTGGTCCTATAATATGTTGTGCAATTTCTTCTTTTTTAGGTTCTAAGTCGTTTTTAGAAGTCAGTTGTTTCATTACATCTAATATCTCCCATACTTCCTACCAAATTTCCTCTTCGAGTCTTATTAATCCTTTTGCACCAGTGGAGGTTATTTTGTGTTCCTTAATGAGGGCTCCAAATTCATTGTGTCATGTTTGATATGCATTTAGTGTTGTAGTCAAATATCTAGTCAGCTTTTCATGTGATTGTACTAATATTTGATTCTTCCTTTGTCCCTATCAGTGCTCATTCTTTCTTTCTTTGGAAGTCCTTTTAGTGCATCTAGATATTATTTGCTACATTCAAAGATGTATTCTATAGTTGAGAAGGTCTGCCTTATTAGTGCTCCTCTTCCTTTCATCTCTTATTTAAATTCTGATACAAGAGATTTTTCTTTATGAAGGATGATCATTCCTTCATAAAATTGCTTGATAACTTCTACTCTTTTGATTTCCTCCAAGTTAGTTTCCCTGAAATATTCTTTGCAATAAATTTCATTTGATAGAGTGGTTCTCAACATGAAACCTATCATCTATTGTCAGGCCCATAAATTCTCTTATAACTCCCTTAATTCATCTACGAAATGTTCTACATTTTGTGTCGTAGTGAAAAAGAATTTAGATCTTGTAGAACCTATGGCAATTGGATTGACCGTAGTGTCGATCACTATGTCCTTGTTTGCAAAAAATTATATGGGTTTCTTCAAGTCTATCACTAAGTAGTTTATCCTTTCTTGATATATCCTTTTTTAATTAATTGGATCTAATGTTTGAGAGATCCAATATTGGTTCTTCTTCTTCTTCAAAGGTAATACCCATTTCATCAATTGGAAAGTGTTATCAAGTAATGGGTGTGGGATATTGGACATCCATAGAGGGCATATTTTCTTATGTTTGCAAGTTATTCAACCTAGTCTCCTATGATGTTGTGTGAACGAGTTATTTAGTAATTAATTCCTCCTCAAATTTCTTGGCCAACTCTTCATTTGTCTTCTTTACTTCTTCTTTTCTTTTCATTTCCTCTTCCTACTTCTTCTTTTCTTCTCCATCTCTTTTATTTATAGCTTCTTCATATTTCTTCTTCTTTTTTGCTTTTTGCTTTTTCTTCTTTAGTGATTCTTTATTTTGTCTTTCTTATTCTTCTTCTTTTCTCTTCATCTCCTCTTCCTCTCGCAATTTTCTCACCTTTGGCTTGATTTTTTCTGGCTTCCTTCTCAGCTTGCTTTTTCTTAGCCTCCTCTTCATATTGTTTCTTACCTTCACATTTGTCTCTTTGTTTCTGCAATCTTTCTTTCTTGGCCTCCTACTCTTGTTTTCTCTTTATCGCAGCTTGCCCATCCTCTTAATTCATTTTCTCCTGTGACTCTCCATCTGAGTTTTTATGGTTATCTAAAGGATATAAGCCACCAATACCTTAAGATGCATCCAAGGCTTGGGTAGCATTGAAAAAATTCTTTAATTTATCCTCATCTTCATAAAAAATTGGAGTATACACCCAACCATACTTTATTCCTTTGCAATGATTGGTGGAAACACCTTCCATACCATACCTACGATTAATCAGCTCACCAAACTTGAAGCATTCTACATCTCATGCTTTGTCCTCTACATCCTTAATATTTTTAATACAATAGGCCCCAATACATAAAGGAAATGTAGGCCATCGATGTTCCTTGTATTTTACAAATGATCTTGTCAACCCTGTAGTAAGCTAATATGCCACTTCTTGTAGTACCAATTTGTTAGTGAAAAACATAGGAAATTGATGGGGGGATTTTAAGAACTAAATACCTTGATGTATGTAGCGTATTTAGGAGTAAAACAATCTACAACATCTTGTAAGGATGTCTTGGCCATATCAGACATAATGGGGGGCTTTGTGTCGAAAATTTTCTAATATATTGTTAAAATGAAGTGTTCAATAATTCGGTCATAAATCCCTTGATATCTTGTGTCCCATAAGTTTCTATAATAGATATGTACATTTAGGATGTCTTGATCAAAAATCCACTTCTATCCCATTCCCTTGAACTCACATATGCACATAATGTATCCAAAAAATATGATTCCATGTAAAAATTTCATTTCTCTCTCTTAGAGGTATTATTTTACCTTTTAATATTTGATTGAATGGATCAAGCATGGATATCTGATCAATTGAAAATGGTTCCATCTATAGCACATGCATATATCATGGGAACCCAACTTTCCTCAAAATACTTTGCATTCAATTTTCCGTACATTATGCAGCACATGGATGTTAGAACTTGGTAGAAATTTGTGAGTGACTTGGTCTTGTAACATCCGTCAACTTTCTGCCTACATGTATTTGAATCCTTCCACCAAGATTTCAATATATGCTTGGTTGTTTTAGTAAATATAGAAAATCATTTTGTATTAAGGAATGCATGATGTTTGGGCATGCTGTAATAATCAGTTATATTAGATGTTGTGTATGATGATACTGGTTCATAATGATCATTCTTGAATATTGTGTTATTTTCATATATGTGTTGGATGATCCACTTAATTGTATCTACACATGGGAAATAGTCGTATGTGCTTCTACCTTGTGGAACCATTACTTCTTGACATTGATGTAAACTTGACAATATTCATCTTCCTCTGGAACCTCCTTTCTGGAAAAACATTGATATATGCCTACCCAATTAATCTTCACTATTTTTTCTATATGGTAGGAAGTATCCATATATATAGGAACTTTATTGAGGTGACTATTCACAACTTCCTCAATACTACTTTCTAGTATCTCATCTCTGGGCCTCTTTATGGTTGTTGGAGTCATTTCACCAGTTGAGGATGAAATATTGAAACAATCAAGATCAATGGTACCTAAAATTTTAAACATGTTCATGGAAAATAAAAATGCTAGGTAAACTATAAGATAAATTATCATTTAAAGCTAAGTTGCAAGTTGTGATATTACACTGTGATTGGCTTACTTGTGGATAAGGAAAGAACACAGTGATGGGGCTTAGTTGCATATCATAGTGATAGGAGGCATATGAGTACTATTGTGATTTCTTATAGCGATCTACGATAAGGGTTAGTCATGCAATCACAACTCATAGATATGGAATGCCATATGGTATGAGAAACGATCCATTAACAACATGAAAAGTAGGTGAATGAGGGGCAAGGATGCTACCCTAAATTTGACTAATGTGATGAGGCATGATAGGCATATATCTAAGTCTCATGCTTGTAGGAAAATGGGAAAGAAAGGTTTATAGGTCTAGGGGGTGGCTTATGGGGTTGAGTATGGAGGTTTGGAAGGTTTATGAAATTAGCTAAGCGTACGTGTTGAAGGAAGGAAGGTGACTGCCTCAACATCGGGGAACTCCACCCGGTCTGTAGCTTAAAGCAATTCCTTTTCCATTGAAAATGGTGGGTCCAACTAGGGATATAGGGACCCGTTTCCCGTTTAAAAATATTTAATAATAACAAAAGGAATGAAATCAACATAATGGAATTATTTAATAACTAATGATAAAACTTTAACACTTACTCTCTATCTCATGAGATAAATCTCTTTTATGTGATCTAATAGAAAGATTTCATAAAGAATGTAACAATATAGATCATCTCATACTTTAATGAAAAGAAAGCATACGTAAGAAACTAAATTAATTAAATAATTAATTAATTTGGTTGATGAAAAACTCAATCACACAAAATATCTCATTATCTCATATATAATCACAAATCATTCAATACCTCACATCAATAGTGATAATGACATATCTCATTTCATAGCAAACTATAATGAAATATTCAAAAAGAAATAAGTTAACTATCTAATTCAGTAACATAAAACAACAACACAAAGATAATAGTATATGATGCATCAAATCTTTATATTTGAAAAAGATAGATTCCAGGCTTAGCCTTTCAATTAGATAACTTTTTTTCAAATGATAGTGCGAGTTCAAAAGGCACCTTCTCAAAATTCTGGACCCATTTCTAAATGCATGAAAGGGGTTTAAATAGGCTATTAATATTACAAAATAGAAAAATTGTAAATAAAGTTTCTAAATACTATTTTAAAACTATTTAAATCTAAAATCTCGGATAATAAAATGGTGATCAATTATAATAGTCCCCATGACTATTTCTCAGACTCCTTTTCTATTCTTTCTTTGAGATTGCATGTGTTCACCATTGGCTTGAGCTAGTGGGGGTGTATCAGCTGCATCCTCATCTGTTCCATAAATACTGCATCATTGAGTGTTGGAAGAAGTTGAGTAGAAGCATATGAGAGACACCTCAACGTAAGCCATTGACTATGTGGTTTCACTAGGAAATGCCAATAGCTCTCCATGTTAGGTCTGGATAGGCTTTAAATATCTAGAGCTTTCTTTATAGATACTTCTTGCCATGATTTTTTTTAAATCTTGACATTCAGAAAAGTGTCTTTCGAGCATTCCTATATCAAACCCACTTGTAATAGAGTGTCCTTAATGTATTCGGTGAGATTATAAGTGAGAATTCTAGCCATGATAATGGTCATTTCAACGTTTTTCATCTTCATATCCCAACCACTGAATACAATGTCCTTTATCGACTCTTCAATTCTAGGGAGATTGGCCACTTTACCCTCTGCAATGTCCTGCTAATATATGTAGTTTGATACATTTTCATCAATCCCTTCATAATATGTACTAAGATCAGAGAGTTGGGTGACTAGGGAATCATTAGTCTTGGCTAAATCATGAATCTGAGATAATTTATGACAGAAAAATAAGTGCTATTTTGTCAGCAAGGTGTCCAGTTCAGATACCTCCTTCTAGACTTTGTTGATTTCAGGACTTTCCTGTAGCTTTTCAATCCTTTGATGTAGTTCTTGAATCTACTGGTCTTTATCTCTGCTCTCTATTTCAAATTAAAGCCTCAAATGATCAAAATCTCTCTGTAAATTAGTAACATTTGATTTCCAGTTTCTCTATGGTTTTATTTTCCTATTGGAAAAGTTACTCCATTTGAGCAATTTTCTAATCCTTTTCTTTTATTGGTAACTAAATTTATGTGGTTTTGTCGATGGTGTCACTGGAATAAGCTCCTGCATGTTGAGACAACCTATTCAATTCTTCCTCAGGGGCAGACTGATCTCCTTTCCAAAGTATTTGGATTGGAGTCTCGCTAGGGAGAAAATATGGATATTTTTCTAATTTCCTTTTCTTCTGCAATCTACTCATAACTGATTTATGCTTTGGATTGTAAAACATGCCCAATGGTGGAATTTCATCAATCTTGAGGACTATCTCAGTGGTAGGGAATGCAGAGATTATTTCCATATCTTCTAGTGTAGTAGAATCTTTCTTTGCTTTTACACTAATGTTTTTCTCAATTTCTTCAGTATTAACAATAATTTGGACATCCTCGGTAGTGAATCAGGTCTCTCCCTTATCTCTTGAAACCTTAGAGGCTTCTTTATTACCTGTACATAACTCTATGTCTTGCTGAATAGTGATTTCTGCTAACTGTATAGTAACTATCACTGGTTTTGTAGTTTGATGAATGGAACCATTTATGGTAGGGACTTCTTCAGTAGATAACGAACGATTGAATTCTTCCCAAACTTTATTGAATTTCCTCTCTTGTTCCACAAAATCAATTGTTGTTTCTATAAATGGTATTTGGGAAGAAGAGGCTCATGCTTAAGCTTTTCCTGGTTCCTACTGCAGATTTTTTACCCATATTTCTGGTAAATGGGCATTTCTCCTCCGACGATATTGTTTAAAGCTCAACAACTCCGTAGAACTTAATATTTCCACAACTAGCTCCTTGACCATAGAGTATTCTGGAATCATCTCAAATAAGTCATCGAACTTATCAGACTCTCTTGAAAAAGGCCTGAGTTTCACCTGAGTTGTTACTTCTTTGGAAATTCCATTAGGATCATAGTGTAAGTTTGGCAAAACTAGAAAACATAAAGGTTTTAATTGTTAAATTTCAAGCAAAGAATGCTTGAAATTTTCAAGGGCATATAAACCACAAGAAATAGGAAAGGGGGGCCAAACATTCTTCTTAGCATATTTAAGCACTTTAGTAAGATCGTATCCAACTGTTTGATAGGCAATTTCTTTGGCTAGCAATTTATTCGGAACAAAGAGTGGCAATACATGAGGATGGGATTGGCCACCAAAGATACAGATATAAGTAAATTTTCTTCCCCGAACCATTTTCCTATAGGCTTTAGGTATTTATTAGCTTCAATGGTAACTCTAGGGGCTTTACTTCCAATGACTTCTTGGTAAATAGGGATTGTGAATTCGAGGCAAATTTTGTAAAAATTGGGGTGGTACTTAGATTCCCATAGGATGTAAAAGTAAATATGAATGTGGGTAGCATACTGATCAATCCATTTCCATCCTAAAGATTGAAAACCATAAGAGAAACATATAGAATCCATGATAGGGGCACTCATGTAAAAGGGGGGAATTTTCCTTGCTAGTAAATTGTGCTTTTGCCTATAATTATGAATTTTCATGTTCAGATTGTTTGACAAAAATGGTTGCCCAATCCATAATGTAGCTGTCAAAAGCAACTTCAATCAAGCGCACCCATTCTTTTGAAAACTTTTTAGTATTGGCTAAACCAAAAAGATGACACATCATAGCAAGAACTTGGAAGAAAGGGACTATAAGAGAAGCTCGTGAATGCATACCCCTGTCCTCATGCTTGTGCATGTTAGGAACTTTCCTCGATTCTTTAATAAGTTCGGCATGGTTTGAATTCTCCAGCATGAATTGAAGGACAAAATCAATGTTGTATCTCTTCTAGGGCATTGGCAAGTGATACATTCTTCTTAAGTCCTTGGGTCTGAAAGGACCAATGACAATTTTCTTGCCTATAATGAACTGTCTGTCTATTATATCTACATGATCAATAACCCATCTCACCATATCAGTATATGGGAGGATCTAAGGAAAAGAAAAACTTCTATGAAGGAAATAATTAGCTACTTCCGACCATGGATCTGCGTGATTTGTTTGAGAATCATCCACGATAGCTCCTCTGCTTTCAACTATTCTTGGATTTTAATTTTTGAATAATTAGGACATTTCCTCTCAACTAGATGAGTCTACATCTGATGTGCATGTGGTATCTAAAATCAATGCACCCATTTCGTGAATTTCCTCGAGAAATAAGACTGATTCTAGTGGGCTTGCAGACTTTCTTCTTGCTTTGATTAGCCGATACATGTCTTTATCTTGTTAAAAAACAAGTGAAGATAATAAAAAATTGCTTGAATGCTAGTAAACTCATATCAAATAAGTGCATGCGTAATGGAGGATCCCTCGGTATTAAGTCAAAATCATTGCAAATTGATTTAAAACCTTGAGATTAGAAAACACATAAAGGATCATTAAATTTTAAAACATCCATTCATGTGGTGCTAACAAATGGCATTATATTGGAAGTGAATAGGTTGGCAATTTGACAGTGGGTAGTTTTCTATATGCTTTAGCAAAATGTGAAATGTGAAATGGTGAGTTTAGCGAATTGGTAAATTGCTGACAGAATGCGGTATCGGCATATGTCATTTGACAGAATGTGTTGACGGAAATGTTAATTGACATAATGTGATATAGGATGTTTCGACATTCGACGAAATCAGTTTTCTGACGTTTCGACATTTAGAGTTTCGACATTTTCTATAGCATGTTTTCCGATGTATCTATATGTTTATTCTTTTTTAGTTTTTTTTTCTTTGTTTCTAAATGTTTTATTCTTTCAAGGAAACACAATTTTCTTCTTTAACTTTCTAATTTTATTTTTGATAAATAAAAGGAAATAAATCTAACTTAGGATATTTTATGCAAAAGGATATTATCCTAAAAAATTTAGAGGGTTGTCATTATTCCTTCTATGATTTCTAAGGAAAATGGGGGGTTGTTGAATACTACAGCAGTAGGAAAGGCCGAAAAATTAGGTTGCTTGAGTGAAGAATAAGTAAAGGAAGGCTATGAGGATTTATATAGGTTTAGGCGATGAGGCATACAAAATGATGGGTATAAAAAATGACAGGACATGTTGCACCAAAATTGCAAATATGGAGAGGAAGGATGTGATACATACCTAGATCCAAGTGCTAGTCGCAGTGGCAACTTGCAGAGGTAGATCACGGTGAACAAGGTTTTCTTGGACTGAGCATTCATGACTCAAAGAATATGGGAAATGAATAATGAGTTGGGGGAGGAACCCATTTATAAAATATTGAAAACACATGTGGGTAAGTTTGGCATAACGCAGAAAAATATATCACTAAAGGTAAATCGGTGTGGTAAAATCTAGTTATCACAGAATGAGTTGCTAGTTGCATCTTCACAAATTAGTTTGTGATATTGCAGGATGAATCACTCTTTCACATTTTCACAGATGAGATTGCGATAACATAAATTTAGTCTGTGACATAATGTAGTTATTATAAATCTAATCTTCATTTATGATGCGACTAGGTGCTAAAATTTGAGATAAGGTATTTTGGGCATAATTTAGAAGAATAAGAAGACTACAGAGAATATTAAGGACATATAGGCTTGGGATAACCATTGTAATGTGTCTTTGAGGATTTCAAGATAAGGGGGCTCCAAATTTTGTAATTTTGAAAATTTGGGGGCCTATTGTAGCCATTAAAACAGATTGGTATGATGGTATGTATATATCATAAAATAAATATGTTTTCTTAGCTAACTAGATGCCCCACATCACCATAAATGGTAGGGATATGAAAGCTTTCAAATCTTTGTTTTAAAACCAATTTTTTAGAGCCTCTTCCATAATAGGCCCATGCCAACCATTCTTGCATTTAGTCACTACCTCCATTTCAAGGCATATCAACAATGTATATGGACATTAATTTAACAAGTGATTTAATTATTCTCCATCTTACTTATAGAGCATATGCCTCCCTATATCATGTTTACTATTCTTTTATAACATATCCCATGAAAAAATTACTTCCAAGCACCATCCATCTATGTATATTTTATTTTAGAGGGGGCCTTACTCTCCATTGTAATTTCCATTGCCAAACCTCCTCTCCTTGATGGTCTTATTCACACAATGATTTATAACTTAACCTTGAAATGTAACCCAACAAGACATGATATATGGAATAGGCAAGGACATTGTCTTCATCATTTATTATGATATGCAATATCTATAACTAGTCAACATGCATCCACATTCTTTTCTTTGAACTAATCCTCCATGGGATTTTTCTTGACAAAGTCTTACTAGAAAGGATGAACATTTCTAAGTCTCCAACCCCATTTCTCATTTGGGTTTGATTGAGGCTCACCGCTTGATAAGTGAGATGCCTTATTTTTCTCAATTACCAATCCATATGAACTTAACCATTTCTTTTTGAGTGATTCTGGAACCCCTTTAAGAATGAAGGTCGTAATATACCATTAATTTGAATTTCCTCTAGAACATACTTGACGAAATCAATCTATCTTTTATGAAAAGCAATGATCACACCATTTCTTAGTATTTTTTTCTACATTTTTAAGAAACCACTACCAATATTTCTTCACTTAATCATTTGGTGTAAATGAAATCCCAAATACTTGAACCGTACTTGAAAATTTGACCTCAAAAATGGGAAAGCATATAATAACCTTCCTTCATTCTCCTTTGTTGGATTCAAAATTATACTTAGCCCAGACGGGGGGGTGGGGTGGAAGGGGGTGAATCAGTATAATGAAATTTTCCATATTTAAACATTTAAACATCATAAGACATCAATCTCATAAATTGAACAAGTAACATAAGATATACATGGAAACCCTTATGAGAGAAAACCACAAAACTTCATTATATGAAATATCTTGTAGGAGCCAATCTACTATTACATCAATTTTTCAGCACCATCTCTGTTTTCTCTCATCCTATCCCTCTTGAGTACTTTTATCGTCTATGGAACAAAATGCACTTGAAAGGAATGGAACCCCTTTTTCTTCCTAGTCGCCTGGTTATAACACAACCTATTAGCCTACTAGTGGTTAGGTTTGAATTATTCAACTCTTAATTAGAGTTACAATATTAAATCTTCTAGAGCCTTCTTCATCATGATCACTAGTCATCCCCTTCTCCTTGAGTAATGGGGGTTGACATGGCATCCTCTCGAATTATGGTGGTCAAAATAGGAAGGTCAAATTATGAGTGTGTAACATTTGCATACATACTTCGATTGAAGCAATATTTGCGCCATTGGAAATGTATTGTGTATGTAATAACACTAAAATGTTATGCACTTAGGGGGAGGGGGGGGGGGGGGGGGGGGGTGGGGAAGGTTTCAGACCCAATTCATCACAATTGGGTCCCGTTGGTAAAAATTGTCTTGTAAGTTGATTCCTCCACATTTTCCATTATGAAAGCATTGAGATGGATGAAAAAGAATATAATAATAAGATTTATATCACACCTCCCAATTTTAGAAGGATTTTTGTGCCTGAAAGCTTATGCTAAATGAGGTGATGAAAATTTTTCTCCACCTTCTCTCGGGTGTACCATTCAACCTTGCTTGGAAGCTAGTCTTTAAACCAATCTCTCAAAGGTCACAATACCCTTGTCTAGTAGTTCTATACCTCTTCTATAGAATTGTATCTTTTTTCAACTCTGCCTGAGCGTCTAGTACCAAATCCTCTATAGAAGCTAGGACCTAATCCTCTCCCTAATCTAACATGGAAACATCATAGAGTTTCAAATTCTTTAAATTCACCGTTAAGTAAATGAACAAGTTTGAGGGCACATTAATTCTATAGGCATTACCTCCCACATTTTACAGTATCTCAGTGGAACCATATCGCAGAGCCTTATTTTCTTACTAGGACCTTATAGCCTCTCCTTGTTCAAATTTAACCATAATTTGTCTCCCATTTTAAACAACCTCTCTAATTTGTGTTGATTATTCATGGCCTTTATTTTTCCCATGACCTTTGTTGTGTCTCCTCTACTTGTATATGGATTTTATTGATCTTTCAACAATTTTTTCTACCCTTAAGGTGTCCCCTATAAGATCCTCCCTCACTCCTCATTGCTTCCCAAATGAAATATCTAAAGGTGAAGGTGGAAAATATCCAAAAAAAGTTTCAAAAGGGACTTACTAGTACAAGTGTGGATGACTAAGTTTTAAGAATGTTGTATACATACTAGATTTTCTTCTCATGCCTTTAGATGATTTTAATTGTAACTCCTCAAAAGTGGCACCAAAGTCCTATTGACTACTTATGTCTTCCCATCTATCCGAGGATGGAATGTTGTATACCTCTTTAAATTTATGTCCATCTTCTCCCATAATATAGTCCAAAACTTACTGAGAAATATTACATTCCTTGGTATTACAAAGTGCACCCAAACTTGTCCAAAGAGCAAGTTGGTTACTTCTTACTCACTAATGGTATTTTTAAAAGGAATTAAAACACATATCTCACTGAACTTGTCAGCTACCATGAACATATAGTCATGTCCCTTCCTTCTTGTTTATAAACTTCCCACAAATTCCATGGAAATTATTTCCAAAGGATGGTGGGTATGAGTAAGGGATGATATAGACCCTGCTTCTTGTAACAAGGCTTTCTAGTACAAAACACTTGCACCCTCTTATGAACCTTGCTACTTGTTCTTGCATCTTGGACCAATACATATACCTTTTCAAGTTGGTCATTGTCTCCCTTACACCAAGTAACCAAAAACCTTCTAGGCGTGAGCGTCTCTAATTAGCTGCAATCGCTCACCTTTAGGAACACATAACTTATCCAACCTTTAGAGTATCCCATCTTGGAGATGGTAGTCAATGGTGTTTTCACCATTATGCACATGACTTTGGCTCTGCAATTGCTGAAACACCTACTTGAAGTCCTCATCCTCTAGATATTCTATTTTGTATGCATCATGGGTGAATGACTCCTTGTGCATCAGAGTTCCCAAAGATATGATCATTGATGTGGGTGGCTTTGAAAGCATGTTGGACTGATTCATGTGATTCCACTTGTAATGCCTAGTTTGTTGCAGATTACTTTGGGACTTTAGGTACGATAATCAGTGGTAATATGTGTGGATTACTATGTCCTTTCCCATTAGATAAAATTTCCACTTCTTCACATCTTTCACTAGGGCATAAAGCTCCTTGTTGTAGGTAGGGTATTTAAGGTATTCCCTATGAAATACTTCATAATGGTAGCATACAAGCCTTTTATCCTTGCATTGAAATTGATCCCATAACATACCCACTCACATCTATCTCCACTTTGAAATGTTGTTGCAGGTCGGTAATTCCAAAACTCATGCTTGAATGATCTTATTCTTTAACTTCTCAAAGGCCATCCGCTGACCCTTTTCCTATTGGAAACTCTTGCCACTTGTTGTTAGGGGATGGATTTGTTCTAGTACTACTGAAAATGAGGCTATGAATTTCCTTAGGTATTTTATTGCCCCAATGAAACTCATGAAATTAAAAACAATAGTAGGCAAAGGAAACTTCATGATGGCCTCCATCTTGGCATGATTTATCTTCAACTCTCCTCCAACTATCACATAACCATATACAGAAAATACTATTATGCAAACTCACACTTCTTGAGATTTTCCAGCAACTATTGATTCATTATTGTCTCTAGCACCTATCTCAAATGTGTGATGTGCTCTGTCGAGGTAGCATTGTATAATAGTATATTATCCAAATAGAAAATAACAAATCAATATATAAAATGACATAATATATCATTCTTTAACCCTATAAATGTATTTGGTGCATTACATAGGCCAAAGAATTTGACCAACCACTCATACAAACCTTGCATGATTTTGAAGGAAATTTTCCATGCATCTTCTTCTCTGACTCGAACCTGGCGATGTCCAGACTTTAAGTCCAACTTAGTGAAGTATTTTGCTTCTTGAAATTAATCTGAAAGATCATCTATCATGGGTAGGGGGTACCTATTCATGAGCATACTCTTGTTTAATGCCTTGTAATATATACACTTTCACTAAGTCTCATCTTTCTTCGACACAATGATGACAAGTGACCCTAATGCTGAGGTACTTGTTCAAATGATACCTTGTTCCAATATCTAATGCAATGGTTTATTTACCTCAATTTATTCTATAAAAAATTTCTTGTACGACACAATCTTTGGTAATGGTCCAAAAATAATTGGATCTAGTGCTCCACTTCCCTCTTGGGAAGTATCCCTTTAGGCTCTTGAAACACATCCTTGTATGCCTACAACAACTCTTCCAATTATTGTTTTTTTTCCTTAGTACAACCCTCCAAGGATGACTTTGCTCGCACAAACTCTTCTATAGATTGATTTTCTATTAAAAACATTAAAACATACTTCTTGTTGGAACTTATTAGTTTCATGGCTTGGTTGGCACTTATCAATGAAATTTTGGACTTTCCCTTATGCCAATTGATGGTGAACAATTTTCCATCCTTGATGAGGCAGTATTGGTTAGCTCTCTACATGAATATTGCATCCCGCATGTACACATAGGGACTTTGAAACACCAATCCACATACATCAAGGGGAAATATAGCTAGTTATACTTCATCAATAAAATCAACACTAACATAAAATATGATTTTGTACTTTTTGGTGACCTTTATTTCCACATCCTTATTTACCCATCCTAATGGATTTGAGATTGGATGATCATGAACTTCCAATCCTAATTTGTTAACATGATCTGCTGCAATGAGATTCAACTATGCCGTGATTCAAAAAGAGCATCAATATTTGTCTTCTTAACTTAGTTCTTTATATGGAAGAGTTTGATCTTTTCATTCTCTTCCTCTTGTTGAAGGCTACTTAGTTTCACTTCCTTCTGTGTCGATGTATAGATGATTATCTTTTCCATGTCCAACATGATTTCAACTTAGTTGCTTGAACTAGTGGCCATGAAATTCTTATTCTTATTCTCTTTCTTTTTCTTCTTTGGGTTAAGCTCTGAATGCAACTTCCAACACTTATCTTATGTATGATCGTTGATGTTACAAAAGTTGTAGTGGTTGCTGGGATCTTTATACTAGTGTGCTGTGTTATCATATTTTTATCTTTCCCCATTTTATCTTCCATTTCCCCTCCTTAGAAGCATCTTGGTGCTCCTTCCACTTTGACTTATTTTATTGCCATTTCTTTCGGCCTATGTTTTCTAGGTAGTGTGCTTGTGAATAAGCCTTATCCACTCATTTAGGTTTGACGGGCATTTCACAAATGGCCCCTTAGATCCCCAAGATACTTGAGAAGTAGGTATGGGTTTTTGGTAAATACCCAACGTTATGGCCATATTTTAGAACTTGGTGGTGTACTCTTGTATGCTCTTCCCCTGCATCTACCTAAATTAATGACACTAGATCCATTAGTCCTCTAAATACCCGATAGGGTAAAATTGTGAATTTATGAGGTTTTTAAAATCCTACCACCTAGTCACTGGAGGATATCCCTCGAACCTCAAGGTCTCAGTTTGGATTTCCCACTAGTTTTGGGCATGACCCTCTAATTTCAATTGACAGAAAAAAATATTTTTTTTCTTCCTCTATATGATGGATACTAAAGTAAACTTATAGTTTCTATGATCAATGATTTAGCTTCAAAGTGTTTGTTATCTAGGTAGACCCTCTTTGTGGAGAGAGACAATCCATCTAGCCCAATGAGTGGGTCTAGAAACCTAAGTTACAATCTACCAGACACTTTTCTAAGTTACAATTGAAATGAGAGACGAAGAAGATGACCTACCTCATTCAGATGCTATCTTGATGCGTCACAGGCTCGTTCCTGCTGCTCACAACATTTATGCACCTGCAAAAGAGATCAATACACAACAAGGCATGAAAATACCAATAACATATTAAAAAGAAACCTACTTAACTGATCAAGGAACGTTAAGATAGATGATACATAAGCATACACATCAATGGAAAATGAACCAATGGTTGTATATTAATAGAAAAGAAGGGGAAGCATACAACCAAGCCTTGATGTTGATAGGCTCTCCTTGAATGAATGTCTAGGTCCAAGCTAAGCTCTCCAAGCACTCCTTCTCCAAGCCAAATGATTAGAATATAGGTACAATCTTAGAATAAGGGTGCAAATAGACATAGACCAACCATTTGGGAATGGGAGAAGATGAATATATAGGCTAGGAAAGGGAGTTAGGATCTCTCCAAATATAGGAGTAGGCCCTCATCTCAAGGAGGTAGCTCATAGGGATAAGACCAAGAGGCCAAGTTGGGAGAACTCGACCTCATCTATGCCGAACAACCTTCAGCTCGCCGCTCTTGAAGCTTCTAGATCACAAAGCTTCTCATCCTCTTTGAGAAAATTTCCTTTTTGGTATCATCGTGGGTATAAAAGTAAATAGATCGATGCCATCGCATGTCTAGTATAATACAATAAGTGACCATCGCGTTTTTTAGTCTCATAAGAGCGATGATTCTCAAATTAGGGTTTAAGAGCTATTTCCTTCACGGGAAGCTCAAGGCATTTTCCAATCAATGTCTTAGGGAGGATCTGATTTGCATATATGAATGAGTACACTGCATAATGGTCAGGTTTCATGCACTTCAGGGTATGTCATAGTGAAGTGTAGGAGGTGTGACAAAATATTGTGTAACAATGTTGATCTCACCTTGGTACAATTTTATGTTGACCTTCACTTCCATTTTGAATAAGGACTATGAATGGTTCACCACACTCAAACCGGGTTGATATTTTCAAGTTCTTTCTTTGGATCCTTCTCTTTTTCTTCCCAATCACCTTATCTCCCCTCTAATGTAACTTTTTGGTGAGAACCCACATCTCCTCCGAATAACCTAAGGTTATTGATCAATTTTTCCATGAAGAGGCTTACATTATGATTTATATCTTCAACTTGTGCTTCCAATTGTGAAAACATCTCCCACTCAAGAGCTTGAAGGTTATTCAAAGATTCACTATCCATGATTGCGGTTTTGTGATTTTCATCTCAATTGATCTAGATCATCTGCAATTCCCCACAATATACCTAAATAAACCTATTATAATACTAATATGATCAGTGAAATTATGTGGATATTCCACTAAATATTTTGTCACAATAGATTCGGTAAAATTAAGCTTAAAATCTAAAATTTACACTATGAAGGTTTATTTCTCCTTAGATTTATGGATCTATTAATTATTATTTATTACGTATTCATGCAAATTTTAATTATTTATAAAATAGATAACAACAACATAAAAACTCACAAACCAAAATGAAACTAAATATATCCTTGGAAACCCTTTTAGGATAAAATCTAGCTAGAATGTGAGGTTTCTCTTGTAGTATACCTAGGGGTGGATAATATGGTCTACATAGGGGGTACCTAAGGGCATAATGTGATGTAAAAAGGGACCACAATTAGTTAGTTTAGTAAATAAATCCCATAAGTGGTTACCCACATTAATGCTGATTGTAAGTTGTTGACCCTCATTATAAAAAGGGACCACAATTAGTTAGTTTAGTTAAGGATGATGAACAAACGAGTTAAAGTTAATAAATAAAGTGGTTAACTTGCATTATGAAAGGGACCACAAGTATTTAAGTTTTGTTATGATTTTAGATCCTAGACAATTATAGATAGTTAAAGATAGGAAGCAAAGAGATATCAAGCCTATTGTTTTGTATTGACAAGCACATGACTTGTTGAGTGTTCTCCTTCCTTAAGGAGTAGTTGTATGATTTTACCCTACCTTAAGGGTTTATACTACTAAAGTGAATAATTTTATGTTATTCTTATATTGACTCTTGGATAGAACATATCGAAGAGAAATCTTACAAAGAATACAAAAGTATGTAAAGGGACAACCCTTGAGGTAGGGTAACACCATATATTACTCCTTAAGGAAGGAGAACACTCCATAAGCCATGTGTTTGTCAATGCAATACAATACTTGAAATCTCTTTCCTTCATATATTTAACCATATCTAATCTTCTAAGATATAAAACCCTAACAAACCCTAAGTACTTGTGGTCTCTTACATAATGTGTGTTATCCACTTTATTCATTAACTATGGCCCGTTTATTCATCATCCTTAAGTGAACTAACTAATTGTAGTCCCTTTTTATAATGAGGGTCAACCACTTACAATCATCATTAATGTGGGTCATCACTTACAAAATTTATTTACTAAACTAACTAATTATGGTCCCCTTTTACATCACCTTAAGCTCTTGGGTACCCACCTATGTACCCCATATTATCCACCCCTAAGTATACTACATTCCATCCCCCTTAAAGCATGTTTCGTCCCTGAAACAACAGAAGAACATAAATAATAATATCTACTCAAAAGACTAGTCCATTGGTACGATGCACGAGGCATCCCCCCATCTAAGAGAAAGGTGAACACTGATCTATCATTTGCCTCACTCGCTTGAGATGAAAATTGGTTCTTATGGTTCCTCTATGTTGATGTGTTGTGACATGATCATCATCCCTCTCCTTATGTCTTCCAGATTCTTCTATCCCTATTGCTAATCTGATGCCATCTTACTCATGGTTGTCTTGCTGATTGGAGTCTTGTTGGTTGGTACGGGTGGTGATATGCAAAAGCCTTAACTAATGGGTTGTCATTCTTTAATTCATCAATTGATGGTGCCTATGTGGTGTCTGGTTCTTTTTTTGGTACCTTCTTTTTTTCTATGTTGGGTTGGCTTCCATTATTGTTTCCACCAAGGACTCATCATCTGTTGTGTTAGTGCCTGTAGAGTTGTTTACTTGTGCCTCCTCAGTCTCTACTTATTTACTAATGGAAATATCTTGTAATTTAATTTTATTCTTTTTGTACCATAGCTTCAAAATTTTATTTTGTGCATTAACATTGATTGAACCAACTAATTCCATCCATGGATATCCCAAAACAACATTCTACATGTACAAATATAAAGCATAAAATTCTAAATGTAAAAGATATTTATTCATGGTAACCTTCAAGTCCTTAAATATTTTCTATTTATGAGATTGTGCTTGCTACTAAGGTTAATGGAAATAATGATCTTGTCCTTGTGAATACATTTGCGAACTTATAATATGGATATATTAGATGAAAATAATCCTTTATGGCTCTCATTGTCCTTTTTTCTAGCATGAGACCATTTGTATGACAATACTTTTTCAAATTCTTCATTGGGAAGTGCCACCATATGATTACGGTCAAGTGAGTTCCACTATATGACAACCCAATCTTTGAAATGAACCCCTAGTAAAGCTTTACAAAATTCTAGGTATTTTTCATTTTCCACTTTTATGAATTCTTCAATAGTAGGCCCATCATCGTTTTCTATTAAAAAAAAAAAAACATCTTGCTGTAACCCCTAAAATAGAATGAGTGTTTTGAAAAAATTAACTTTCTTTTGGGTGGAAATTTTGAAATGGTCAGAACTCGACCAATATAGCTTGGAATTTTTATTATAACCTATTTTTGGAAATGGAATGTCCACTTTGTATCTTCTTGTATGACTGCAATTACAATCTGGGCACTTTGCGAACTTTGATTTGCACAACAACTTTCCTGTTGCCACAAATATTTCTGAAAAAATAATTGATTTTAAATTAACGATATCTCCTTCATTTGGACTCCGATTAGAACAAAATTTTTATTTATTTTTTTTTTTTATTTTATTATTATTATTATTATTATTATTTTTTTAATTGGGTGTTTTCTCAAGAGGAATTCATATCGGTAATTATTTTCTGAAAATTTTGCACCAAAATTTCCAAATCTTCTTTTCAAACTTTCTTGTTGTCACAAAAAATCCTAAAAAATAATTGATTTAAAAGTATCCAGATCTACACTGTCCAGGCTATGATTTAAATGATTTTTTTTTTTTGAACTTCAATATTTTCTCAAGAATAATTCAGATCTACAATTATTTTCTAAAAATTATACACCCAATTTTTTAAAATTTGACTTGAAAGTCACCACCCACTATTTCTCCCCAAAAATTCCCGCAAAAAGAAAAAAGAAAAAATATCTCCCCTTTGTCGAGGAAAGAGCTCTGATACCAGTTGTTATAAACCTGCAAATATATTAAAACCTTTGATAGAATATATCCAAGAGAGATCACACAAAGAATACAAAAATATGTAAATATAGAACCCTTGAGGTAGGGTAACACCATATATTACTCCTTAAGGAAGGGGAAGACTTCAAAAACCATGTGCTTGTCAATACAATACAATACTCAACATCTCTTTCCTTCCTATCTTTAAATATATATAATCTTCTAAGATCAAAGACCGTAAAAAACCCTAACTACTTGTGGTCCCTTGCATGATGCGGATTAACCACTTTATTTATTAACTATGGACCATTTATTTATCATCCTTAACTAAACTTAATAATGGTGGTCACTTTTTATAATGAGGGTCAACCACTTACAATCATCATTAATGCATGTAAAAAAATATGATCCTTATGTACTAACTTAACTAATGGTGGTCCCCTTTTATATTACCTTCTGCCCTTGGGTACCCCCCTATGGACCCCATATTATCCACCTCTAGGTATACTACAACTCTGCTCTCTTTCTCTGAATGGAAAATAGACGCAAGTACAAAGAATTAAGTCTTATGGCCCATGGGATGCTACAGTGCAAAAATCCTCTCTATTTTCTCTCTCCTTATTGCTTTCGATTACTTTTCTCATCTATGGAACAAAATCCACTCGAAAATAATGGAACCACTTTTCCTCCTAGTGTCCTGATTATAACACATTTTGATAACCTATCGGCGGTTAGGTTTGACTCCTTCAATTCCTAACTGGAGTTACAATATTGACTCTTCTAGATTATTATTCATCATGATGATGTGTATAGCCACTTTTCCATGAATAATGGGGGTTGACGTGTGTTGACAGTGCTGAACCCGCCAACATTCAGGGGATATTCGTGGTAAGAAGTCACAACTATACCTTAGACCATTTGGAGTAGGAGTCCTAGCAGTGGGTGGTAGTGTAATGCGTTGACCACGGTAGAATGTAGAGGTAAGTATGATAACTGATGAGCCTCGGTATTGCAACAAGAATGTTGCAACTCCCAAGGCTGCCAACTTTAATTATCAACCTGGGGTTTGTACAAACTTAAGAGGTATCAAAACTATGTGAAACATACAATGTGTCTTTCCTTTGTTGTCATGATGTAATGAAGTGCATGTACTAAAGTCAAATCCTAAACTAATTGCAGAAAATGAAATGCTCAAAATGGAAACCTGAACAAATTACAAGAAATAGAGTACAAGTAAAGAAACCTATTCTAATTGCATAAATTAAATATTATGAACTAAATTTAAACCATTACATTTCAAAGAATTTATATCCATTAAAAAATTTCATTAGATGTGGCAATCAATAAAATCATCATTGTATTACCCATTTCATAAATATGTCCATTAGCCCATATCACTGAAATGTTTTGCATCAGTAAAGAGGCAAGTCCTAACTAGTCTTTGGTCTTCCCTAATAATGTATTTAGATTCAAGTGGTCTTGATTAAACCCTAAGGGAAAATAACCAAACTTCTTGAGTAAGTTTGGGCAAGTATATGCATGTTGGAAGGCTACTACAGGATTTCTTGTAGTACTACTACATGAAACAACAAATTTTCTATAGGGAGTTATAATTCATCGAATGACCAACCAAATCAAATCCAAATTGGATGGGACAATTTTTTTTATTGACTAGGATTTCTTAGGTCTCCATTCCAAGTGTAATCACTCAAAAATATCTTTGTTAACTGATGCTAAAAAATGGCAGAAAATTACTTGTCTAAAATAGAGAAATTCGAGAACTAGTGAGCTAGTAAATCTATCAAATGCCTAACCTAATCAAGTGCAAATGAAATGGGGTGATTTTTGTTATTAACAAAAATGTTTTTGTGATATAATGCAAGTGGAGTAAACTTGATTGAAGCTCATTAGAATGCTCTAACAAATAGCAGAAATTTACTGTTATTTGCCACAAAAGACTTCCAAAAATTTGGATTTGGGAATAAGCAAACTAATCCAAGTAGCTCAATGATTACTATGACCTTCCAAAGTTGTTACAAGGATGAAATGGTTCTTGTGATCTTGCAAAATAACTTACTTCAACCATTTAACTCAATCCTACAACAAGAAATCATTAACACTAAATGCAGAAATAGAAAAAAGACAAGAACAAGAGATGCATGTGAATAAGAAGTGAAAGGAAGAAAAGTAAATGATACAAAAGGGCTCTGACACTCCTGGGATGGCCAAGCCTAAGGAAAATCAAATTCCTATGAAGAAGAACAACATTCAGAATTTGAACATGGCACCACTCTTCATTATTTCCATCAATACAATTACATCCCTGCAAGAAATGACAATGGAGCTGCAAAAATACGAGTTCTCTTCATAAGAAGAATAATCAAAATCTACCCGTGGAGGCAAAGTCGACTTGGTACTTATACAAAATGATTAGGAATCATTCCTCATGAAAGGAGGAAGCTTTCCCTGCCAAAATCCATTGATTAGTGGACCTGGCTCCCAATACTAGGAATCTGCATTAAATGGCAGGGAACACATTACTAGATTTTATCAATCATTGGAGCTCGGACATAATCTGTGCCATAATTCGAGAATATATTGTTGATATATTGTTTAATATTGATCCTCCTATAGTAGGGAGCAAATCCATCAATTATCTCCTCCTCCAAATCTTCATAATCTGCCCAATATTCTCACGATATTCCATACAAATAAATAATAGTAGGCACAAATATGAAATTATCGATAAAATTTCCTATGGAAAAAATTAAAGTTAAAAATACATTATCTAATGCAAACAGAGAGGTTTAATGTGTTGAAGGATCATCAGATGGACCTTAATTTATGTCTAATTTAGTGGCCCATCCTACCCCTTGCTGAAAGTGTTGCTCATCCTCTGAGCAACTTAGTGACCTTATTGTGCCTCATTCATGGCCTGGTGGCCTCTCTCTTGTGCATTACTCAGTCCTTTCTCTTAAGAATTTTGGTTGTAAGCTTTGCAAGGGAAAGCAAAAAAATGTAGTTGTTCTCTTCATGGTTATTTAATAGTCTTTCAAGCAAAATCATAACTTTCCTCTTTGCAGGTGAACTTTGTTGGCTTGTAGATCCATTTCATTCATATCCTCTCCCTTGAAAGCTTCATTCCATTTTCAATCATTTTTCCAAAACTGTTTGTGCATAGAAAAAATCACAGTGTTTCTTGAGACCATTAGCTTGCCTTCTTCCCCTTAGTCAAGATGGGTTCTTGAATATTTTTTAGTTTGGAAAGGTCTTCCACATCCTTTTCCACCCTTTTTCTACCTTTTTCCACCATTTGGGCACCTTTGAAACCTTTAAAATGCCTTTAGATGAGAACTAGGACATCTTGTAGTAATTTTGTGTTTCCTATAGTAAACTACAAGAGGCCCTATAGTGGTTCTTGTAGTACTACAAGAAACCCTGTAGCAATTCCTATAGTAGTACACGAAACCCTGTTTAAACTTGTTTTGAGTAGAAATGATAGTCTGAGCCTAGGGTAGGCCCTCAACCTGACTTCCATGCCTTTCTCCCATTGTTATAACATCTTTTTGGCCTTGGATAAAATCTAGAAAGAGATTAGAGACCTCTTGGAAAGCCTATTTTCATCATTGTAGTTTGAGTTCTATTTTGATGGTGAATGTATTCTTTCCTTTTATTGCCTTCTTCTTCTCTTTTGTTTCCTAGATGATTTCCTAATGGCCTTGGATTTCTCTATTTTGATTAGGTCTCTCTCTGGCATAACCATTTTGGGTTTTAGCACAATTTGTTCCTTTCTTCCTTCTTGTAGCAACATTCTTCCTTCCTGTAGCAGCCATTCCTCCTCCATTAGGGTCTTCTAACTATATGGGAATGATGAGAAATGATGTAGAGGGTTTGGAGGATGATGCTAGGGCTCAGAGGGAGTAGTGTAGGTTTGTGAAAATGGAGAGGATTTTCTCTATGTGTTTTTTCAAGAAATTTTCAGGGTGAGACAGAGTGTATGGTTTGTTCTTAATATATATATAATATATATATATATATATATATATTGATATTATTATGAAATGAGATGGATGAATGATGGAATAGATAGTGGATATGAAATGGATGGAGGGCTTGGAGTGCTTTGGTGACTTTGGCCTTTGCACAAATTTCCTCTTTTAACCATTATCCCTATTCCTCGAAATCATCACCCTTCATAATTTGGGTTTTCCACATTTCATGAGTGAAAGAGTGAGTTGCAATTAACTAGTTAAAGGTGGCTAAGACTGTTGACCCATCCTTAACTTATAAAACCATCTCTATCATGCATTGAAAACAAATTTCTAACTATAATATGCTCAAGAGAAGAGGTCAATAATATTGCATACATGCACCTACCTGATGGTCGTTGGAGAGACATGCATGCTGCTGTTGAGTTTATGATTGATCCATGGTCCTCTGGAGGTGATAATTTCCTTTGTTTTCTTATGCACATGCCTTCATATCTTGGCGATTCTAAATCTTTGTCTTCCAATTACCATAAGCAAGTTATCCTAATCAAATCCGGCCTTCTTGGAGTGGTGGGCTTGTCCATGGGTGATGTTTACCTTCCCTATACCTTATTCCACCATTACACACCTTTCCCACACCTTATTTCACCTTCTATATCTTCCTATAGCTTTTAGCCTATTTCCTATAGTAAACTAGGACTCTTGTAGTAGTACTACAGGAAACAACAAATTTGACTTATTTTGTCTATATCTCCCAAATGATAGAATGGATTGACCTACAATTTTCTGAGCATGTTGCCATCATAGTTATGCACCTTCCCATAAACAAATGTGGCCAATGAATAAACAAATCTCAAGAAAATAAAAAATGGCTGAAGTTGATGGATGTCGTTTTCTTGGAAACCGTCCACTAGAATTGCTGAAATTGCTTGGGCATATTACCATCATCCAGATACATCTTCCCATGAAACATATTTTTAAATGGATGCACAAATACCTACAAAATTAAAAAATGGTTGTAGGTGATGGAGGCCAATTTCTCGAAAACAGTGCATTGGAATTTGCTGAAATCGCTAGAGCATGTTACCATCATCCATATGCATCTCCACCTGAAACATATTGGAAAATGGATGCATGGGTTTCAAGGTATGACAAAAATAATTTTTTGCTCTATGTATTTTTGTTTCATGTAGTAAAACAAAGCATTTCTGTCGTATTTTAGGACTACAAGGAAACTAAATCGGAAAAGCTTGAGAATTATAGGTGGATGGTGGAAATAGATGAGGGTGATGGATTGGCATGGCCTTGGCCCTTTTGAAGCATCTGAGAAAAGGAGGAGAAATTCCAAGTTTGACTTCCTTTGACTAGAATTTTAACCATTTTTTTTCTTTTTTTGTGCCAACTTGTTTTGATTATTTGCAGATATTGGAGAGCACCTACATTCATCAAAGAGATGCATGGAGCAAATTTTTTTTATTCCCCCACACTTTTTTTCTAGGCCTACTAGTCGTCTCAATGAGGTTTTCAATTAGTAGGTCTGCCTAGGCGCCTTAATGAGCTTTTCAACTAGTAGGTTTGCCTAGGCACTTCAAAGGAGGTTTCCACCTAGGATCTTTCTTGTTTCTCTTTTTTTCTCTTTGTTTCAACCCATTGACTGCCTCATGGAGGTTTTTAATCAATGAGCCAATATCCGGCGCCTCAAAGGAGGTTTTCACCTGAGATTTTTTTTTTTTTTTTTTTTTTTTTTTTTTTTTTTTTACCTTACTCTACTGAGAAAATCACTTTAAAGTATAAGAATACTCTTCAATGGGAGCCATCTACACATCAAGATGATAGAAAAACTGACTTATATACTTGAAATGTATGCTTTGACATGTACGTGAATTTGAGAGATCAAATTATTTGACTTTGATGATATCAAGCACAGTTGAAGAAGAGAGTGTTGCTGCAACTTAATGACTATTTGAAACCATATTTCAATATAGTTGTGATTCCCCTGGTCCACTTGCTGATTTGGATCATCTTGGATGTCTTCTTCTTCCATGACCTTTAAAGCTTCCTCTTTTTGCTAATTGTTCTTTTGAACACATGGAGGATTTGATGGTAACAATGAGGGAATTTTCTCAATCTCTAATTTTGATGTTTGCTCTTCATCAAATGCAACCCATGATCCCTTGGTATTCTCATTTGAATCTTCTTCTTTTGGATGTGGTCCTTAAATGATATTAAGAGAATCTATTTTTTGCAATACTCTTCCTGAGCTATGGTGAATACCATGTAGCTCAAGAGGATATGTTTTGAAGTGTTGTACCTCAACATTGTAAGTAGGTTGAGCTACTTCAATGTGTGGGTTTGGAAATGGTGGTACAAATAGTTGAGTGGGAGTGGATATTTGAGATGGATGTGGTTGGGGTTGTGGTGGAGGTGGAGGTGGATGGTGGGGATAACGTGGAGTTGGATATGGAGGATATTGAGGAAAATATTGAGGACATTGTGGATGGCTCCCATAAGTTCCTTTCCAACCTTGTTTCCAAGAATGGTTTTGGGGTTGAGATGGACAATGTTGCCAAGGAAAGGGTGTGTTCCAATTACTTTGATGTGGATATGTGTAACCTTGAAATTGTGAATTAGGATCTTCCAACATACTAGGTTGACTAGGCTGCCATGGTCCTCTTGGAGCTACATAACATAGTTGCATTGACAATTCACTTTCTCAATTTCCATCTTGGTAAACTTTCTTCAACCTTGGTAATGACACGGTAATGAGGGGCAATATTTAACATCATGTGATTCTGCATGGACAACACAAATAGCAACATCTTTTTTTTCTTCATCTTGCATTCTTAACATTTCTACTTGTTTGGTTATATTGCTAAGATTTTTTTTTTTTTTTTTTTTTTGGAGTCATCAAACAAATTTTCAAGTTTAGCTTGACTTACCAATCTTGATGATGATTGGCTTACTCTTTCCCTTCTTCTTGATATTTGTTTGAATGTTTCACAAATTTCTTCAAATGATAATTGGTATACATCACATTTACTCATGAGATCAAGGAGATCAATCCACTCATCCCTAATTGTTCTAAGCAAGACAATTTTTAGTGTGTTAGATCCTACATGATGTAGTTTTTCCCTCTTAACATATGCATGAACCTATCTATTAAATCCTCAAGGCTCTGATCCTCTTTTTGATTCTTTCTAAAGATTTCTTATTTAAGATCACGATCTTTATATTTTTCTATAAATATCTTTTGCATATTATTCCATGATCTTATTGAATTAGTCCCTAAAATCATGAACCATTTAAGAGCTCTATCCTTCAATGTCACCGGAAACAATTTAAATTTTTGAGTGTTTAATAAATAACCATAAGATTTGCAAACAATTTCAAATTCAAAGGGAAAGGTTTCTGGATTCTCTGACCTTAGACCATGAAAGTTTGGAAGAAAATATGGAGGGATGGTCTTCATATGCGCACTGAGATTAGTATCTTGAATGGGGAATCCAAGAAGATCTTATTCATTGTCACCATCTCCATCCATCTCTTCTACCTTCTCTATCACCTCTTATTATTTTACTGCAAAAATGAATTGTGATGTGGCTCTTACTACACCACGTGATCAAATGGTGGGGTTTTGGTATTTGAGATTTGTTTTTTTTTTTGTTTTTATGATTGACTGAAAACAATAATGAAATGAAATTTTATTTTTTTGAAAAGCAAGATTCCTAATGATTTTTTTTTGTTTTTGCATAAAGTAAAAGAAATGAATCAACTAGGGAAGAAAACAATGCATACTTTGACATCTCCCCGACAACGATGCCAAAAAGTGATGAGCCTCAGTATTGCAAAAAGAATGTTGCAACTCCCAAGGCTACCAAATTTAATTATCAACCCATGGTTCGTACAAACTTAAGAGGTATCGGCACTATATGTGCAACATACAATGTTTCCTTCCTTTGTTGTCATGTTGTAATGGAGTGCCTGTACTAAAGTCAAATCATGAACTAATTGCAAAAAATTAAATGCTCGAAATGGAAACCTCAACCTATTGCAAGAAAGAAAGTACAAGGAAAGAAACCTATTCTAATTGCATAAAGTAAATATCATGAACTACATGTAAACAATTACATTTAAATATTTTAGATCCATTAAAAAAGTATATTGGATGTGGCAATCAATAAAATCATCATTGTACTTCCCATTTCATAAATCTATCCATTATCCCAAATCGTTGAAATGTTTTGCATGGGTAAAGAGGCAAGTTCTAAGTGGTCTTTAATCTTCCCTAATAATTGATTTAGAGCCTAGAGGTCTTTATTAAACCCTAAGGGAAAATAACCAAGCTTCTTGAGTGAATCTGGGCAAGTATATATATGTTGAAAGGCTACTACATGGTTTCATGTAGTACTACTACATGAAACAACATATCTATTATAGGGAGTTATAATTCACTGAATGACTAACCAAATCAAATCCAAATTGGATGGAACAAATTTTTTTACTGACTAGAAAGTCTTAGGTCTCCATTCCAAGTGGAATCACTCAAAAAATATTTGTTAAACCATGCTAAAAAATGGCATAAAATTACTAGTCTAAAATCTAGAAATTCGAGAACTAGCGACCTAGTAAATCTATCAAATGCCTAAATTGATCAAGTGCAAATGAAGTGGGGTAATTTTTTTTATTAATTAGGTTTTTTTTTGATCTAATGCAAGTGGAATCAACTTGATTTAAGCTAGTTAGAATGCTCTAAAAAATAGCATAAATTTACTGTTATATTCCATAAAAGACTTCTAGAAATTTAGATTTGGGAATAAGAAAACTAATCCAAGTAGCTTAATGATTACTATGAACTTCCAAAGTTGTTCCAAGGATGAAATTATTCTTGTGATCCTTGTCAGAATTATGATGCATGTGGTTTCCTTGATGGAAACTCACTTGTATATGGTAACTAGATGAATCTACATGATAGATTAGAGGTGAAAAATGATGGAACACAAAGATATCAGAGGTGACAGAATGATGGAACAAAATAATAGTTAAAAGTTTGATAGATGAATATTGTGTTATTTTTGTCCTTTATAGACAACCTATTTGATGAATGGACTTGTTAGTCTTGATGGAAAATGGCCCAAAAATAGATCCAAATATGCTCTTTAACACTCTTGAAGTCTTCAAAATTTGCCTAAGGATCATTTAAAAATCATAACAATCGCATGCCAAGAGCCCTTGGAAGGGCGGAAAAGCACTATTGGGAGGCTAAAACACATAAAAATAGTGAAAAACCATGTATCAGAGGCATACACAGTCAAACGCATAGTAGCCGTCAGATTTGGCCGATCAACGACCCAGATCTATTCGACAAATCGTTGTCGGCCAACACAAAGGAGGACTTAAGGTTGGGCGGAAGACACCCCCAATCAGTAATCTCCAATGATCAGATTAGCAGGTCGCAATCGACGGAGGAAAACCGACGGATTAAGGGCAGACCTAATGGAACTTGTGATGGTGATTAGCGATGCAATGTGGACTGTTGATCAAGCACGCAGATCAACGGTCCATATCACATCGCAGGACCACTATTAGGGATTAACAAGGAGTGCTATCAATGGCCCTGGGCATGAGCGATATGTGATTGTGATCAAATCACTTCGTTATATCGCAGCGGAGCAGCACCATGGGGCAGGGCCTATGCATAGGTATATGTGCGACCTGACGAACTGGACCTGACAGTATTATAAGTATTATTTCATAAGATTTCAGGTCCCTAGGAATGCCATTTTCAATGCATTTTCGCGATTTGCAGTATTTTAACCAAATACAAAGGGAACCTCGGAGCAGTGCCGATGCGATAAGACCCGGACCCGAAAGGGTTCGGGAATGAAAATATATAATATTTTCAGGTCCGCCAATGCCATTTTTCAATGTATTTTCAATGTTTTGATGCATTTATGAAAAAACCAAGGGACACGCCATTTATGACTTGCGATAGCGACTCAGAGGGTAGACCCGATAGAGGACTTTTTAAGTCCGAAATGTTGAGATCTTGGCGGGATTTCTCACAGTTGCAGCGTTTTCTGTTTAAAATAGAAAACAATCATTGTCCACTTTTAAAAGGATTACAGAGGCCCAAATACCCATTCCATCGCAAAACAAAGGCCGAAAAATAGAGGTCGTGAAACAGTTGCCAGGAGAGAGAGGCCGAGAAGTGATCATGGGGCATCGACAACACAGCTCATCCAAACCAACAAATGATCATGGAGCATTGCTTGCACGAGTGAGCTCCCAGACAGCACACCAAGTTACCAGAAATCGGTTACCCTACTGTCAGAAGAAGAAACCTCCAAGCCCACGCTTGACTAGTCAGGGCATCAAACAGTTAAAAAGACACAGGGATAGATTAAGACACTTCGAGCCTTTGAGAGCTCAGGAGCATTGTAAAAGGCCTATAAATGGCTAAAAGTTAAATGTATGAAGGGTTCAACTTTTGAAGACTGTAGATACTCTGTTCCTTGCAACTTCTCATCTTCATTCCAGTAATACAAGCTTCTTCTGCTATTACATGTTCAATATCCATTTCTCTTCTGTTCTAAGCTTGCATTTGGATAGTCTATTCATGATTTCTTTTGTGTCTAATTCTAGATAACTATCATCTTATCTCTGCATTGATAAATTGGATTTGCAATTGAATAGGCTATTCATGTTTTCTTCTGTGTCTAATGCCAGATAACTGTCATCTTATCTCTGCGTTGATAAATTATATTTGAAAGCTTCATTTACTTCCTGTAGCTAGCCGTTCATATATGTTTATGTATGCATCTTCCGTACAATCAATATTCTCCATCTATCCATTAAATCCATAAAATTTTGAGCATTAGTGGTTTAAAGCCTTGTCAAGCTGAAGGTGTTCATGCATGTCTGGAGTGAAAAAATAGTTAAAATGGTTATCTGGCTTGATCCAAACCTTTATCCATCCCAATAGTTCAGAGAACAATATTGAAGATTATATGTTACTAGGCATCTATGAGCTATAACCTAGGAGAGTTTCCTGGAGTGATAACATATTTGGCGCCATTACCGAGGAGAGGAGACTGAAGCTCAACTTCCCTGGGAGATGACATAGATCCAACTTTGATGATAGACAAGGTCTAGGCACTTTTTTGGTTGTAATCATCTATCTGGTGACTCTATTGAAGGATGAAACCCTTGGCGACTCCACTTCATATTTTTGGCTTAGTTTGTGAGGCATACTCAGAGAAATCCTCAGAAGTCACAAGCCGACCCAGTACCTGACCCTGAAAAAATCATCAAAGAAAGAAAGGCATTGCAGAAAGGAGCATCAGGTTCAGGTAAACCTAAACAATATTCCATATCTCTTCAAGAAAATCCCACAATAGAACAAATACATGTTGAGAGTATAGCATCTAATACTAGCAGTGAAGAAAAACTCTTAGAGATTCATTACGCTCCTTATTCTTTATGTTCTCCTTTTATTGTAAGCCCAAAGGAAACCTCACCTCCTATCCATCATACTCCTTTAGTATTGTCAGTCACTCCTCAACCCTCTATCATTTAGACTTCCAGTACCCTTATAGCCACCACAATTATGGCAGGCCCACAAGCACCTACCAAAATGGAAAGAATCATATCTACTAGGTATGGACCTCTAGTACTGCCCACTCCTTTGAATGCCATGCCTACTAGAGAATAGCAGAAATATTGGCCTAAGTTCACTGGGACTGAAGGTGTTACAGATGAGGAACATCTTGAGTCATTCTATATCTATGCTGATAACCTAGACATTAGTGAAGATGATGTGTGGATGAGAGTCTTTGTCCAAAGCCTATATGGAGAGGCTAGAAAATGGTTCAGAGAATTGACCCCAAGATCTATAGTAGATTTTGAGGCTTTATATGATGCATTCCTAAAGCAGTGGGGGGTTAAGAAGGATCTCCTCTACTACCACACTGAGTTTGGGAACTTAAAGAGGGAAAATGGTGAGTTTCTGTCTGATTTTAATAAGAGGTTTAACCGCATGTGCAATAAGATACCAGCTGAAGTAAAACCCACCACTACCTCTGCTAAACTCACCTATGCTAGTGCTTTTGATTTTGACTTCTACCTACTATTGAGGGAGAGGTGATTTGCTACTTTGCTGACATGTAGGATGCAACCTTCGAAGTAGAATCAAACATCATGGATGCAGAGAAGCTCAAGGGAAATGTTGATAGAAGGAGACAAAAGGGAGAGTCTTCATCATCTTCAGATCCCAAGATAGATAAATGGACTAAGATGATAGAGTCATTAGCCTCTGAAATCTCCAAATTAAAAGTTTAGAAGCACTCTGGAAAAGGAAGAGTTCCTAATACCTTTTCTCCCAGAAATCCAAATCCATATAGAAGAGCAAATGAGCAGTTGTAGATTCGACAAAGAAGCAAAGATGCCAATGAATACCAAAAGGTGAAGACCCATTTTCAAAATGTAGTCATTGAAGAGGATCAGTTTGATGAAGATGATGAGATCCATTCTATGGAAGACAAAGGAAACGCCCCTTTTTTGACCTTAGTTACCTATGAAAAGTTATTATTCAATGACCAGATTAGCCAAGAGTGGGACGATGAAGCTGTTCTGCAAACTAAAGATCAAAAAAGATATAATCTGAGGTCGAAGATGAATAATGCTAAGGAAACCCTGTTCAAAGAGCTTTTGTCCCTACAGTACAACAAGCTAATAAGCATAAGTGACCAGCAATTGATCCTATCATCCTCAAAGCTCCAGCCCATGAGGTAAGAGGCCCTGAAAAGTATTCTTCTCCTTTTAGTTTTGAATTAGAAATAAAGAAGCTAAGAATACCTATACCTCTGATTGAGCTAGTGAAGAATGAGTCCTTTAAGAAATCTATCCTCGAGGACCTTGAGCCTAAAGCCATCCAAGCCTCCACCGACTATGTAAATCTGCAAGATGAAAAACCAATGGTTGTTCTCAGACCAATGACAGAAAATTATGAGGACAACTCCCCATCATTCTATGTCTCTTTGACTATTCATGATAAAATCCTTCACAAGTGCCTTCTGGACACTGGAGCTAGCCATTTTATAATGCCCAAGGCTATCATGGATGAGCTAGATCTTGACATTACCAATCCTTATCATGACCTGTTTGTAGAAATTTCATCTATAGAACAAACCGATATATGCAATGTCCTAAAGCATAATACTTGTTCTACTTCTACAAAATATTAAGCAGAAGCATAATCGAAATCATGAGCAACATCAAGTAGAAACATGCATACCTGATCAAGAGAATTAATCACACATACACAAGATATATCTAGGGGAAAGCACCAACATAAAACCCCAACCATGTATTATCAATCAAGTGGAAATCCTCTTCACAATACAAAA